>JASAMY010000019.1:0-74744 GCA_030248085.1 Paralinhomoeus sp. GSCO2_6
ATGTGTTCAAAATGGCAAATGTCGTGTCTACTGTCTAGTCAGCCAGCCCACACAACAGCCATAGGCGTGCCCACATGCGTACACCGGCACACTGGACTCCAGAGCTTGGACAGGGGGGAGGGGAGGGCGCCACTCGACTTCTCAGGAAGACACCAAATAAAAGCACTTTCAACTACATAGGTAGGCAACGCACCTCTAAGCTCTCTGTATCGTTCCCTCATCATTGATTTAGCTAAGCGCTGCGGCAACGTTTGATGCTCGCATGGCTAGTCGCTACCGTATCCACGGTCTGTTTAAAGTCTGCGCGTCGTCGCCGGCTAGAATCTACAAGGGAGAGGAGACCACGCCAAACGTGTGACCAATCGAACACACGACTTCCACACTCGACAGTGACTCGGTCGTCTTCCATCCTGAGCAGCGCACTTCGAGTTCGGTGTGCGACACAAATTTCACAAATCTTCCTTTAAACAAACGTGTGCGACACAAATTTCACAAATCTTCCTTTAAACAAACATCGGCCAAACAAGCAACGCGGCCCCATAACAGCGCAGCAGTCTGACGACGACAGCTGACGAACAAAAGCGCAAACGCGCAAATCACTCTTTGGCACATGCACATAGAAACATTGCGACAAACTAGCAAGTCAACTCGACGGGCGAGCAGGGTTGCACAAGTTAAAAGTTTTTTTAAGTTGGATTTCTTTACATTAAAAAAATGTTTTTGGGTAAAATTTAGCTTTTGAGTGCAAAAAGCGTTTGAATGGTGTTTAGATGGTACAATTAGTAGTTATTCATGCATACTTGCTTGCTTGCTTACTTATTAGCACCACCAAGCTTATTACTTGCTTATTAGCACCACCAAGCTCTTTTGGGGTTCCCAACAGGCTCCAACATACTGCAGTACCGTAGTACACGACCATTTAGAGGCAGCGGATTTGTCATCATTTGACTAGAACGTTGCTAAATACGCTTCTAAAGGCTTTAGGGAAGCACTATTAGTTGTGTTTTTGACATTCTAATAGGCTAAAAGTATCTCATAGTACAGGTATTTGGCACCAATGATGGCTCCTATCAATTTAAAAAAAAAATTTTAAAAGAAAATATTTTAATTAAAAAAAAAGAATGTTTATTGCAGCCTTGCCGGGGCGGGTGCCATTACAATTAGCTGACGACGCTGCAAACGGCGAGCCGTCCACGTCGCTTCAGCGCTCCACGCCGTGCACCGCCCTCTCGTGATGGCGGACGGTGCCGCTCTGCGCGCTGCGGTAGTCGCAGAGGGCGCATTGGAAGGGCTTGACGCCCTCGTGGAGGCGGCGGTGCGCGGTGAGGTGGCTGCTCACACCGAACGCCTTGCCGCAGACGTCGCATTTGAACGGCCGCGCCTTCTGCATAACGTTGCCACACAGTACACAACGTACACCGAACAGTGCACAGCAAAGAATGAACCAACCTGGTGAACAGTCCGTTCGTGCGTTCGCAGACTGCTCCTGTCGTTGAAGCGCCGGCCGCACTCGGCGCACGCGTGCGGCTGCTCGCCCGTGTGGACGAGACGGTGCGCGGCGAGGTGTCCTTTCTGCGCGAAGGCCTTGCCGCAGTCGGCGCAGACGTGCGGCTTCTTCTTCTCGTGCACCGCCGCGACGTGTCTCTCCAGCTTCGACTGTTCCTTGGCGGCGTACGCGCAGTCGGCCCATCGGCAGTGGAACGGCCGCTCGCCGGCGTGCAGCCGCTGGAAGTGCGCCGCGAGAAACGCCGACGACGAAAACGTCATTGGGCACGCGGTGCACGCAAAGACGTCGTTGCGCCCTAGAAGGAGTTCGATTCAACGGAACCACTCTCCTTATTCAATCATAAACTAATAAGCTACCGTTCTCGGCCGACGGCTGCGCGGCGCGTAGGGCGGCGGCGGCGTCGACGCGGCGCCTGAGGCGGTGTTCGCGCTCGAGCTGTCGGTGGTAGTCGACGCCGTAGTCGACGAGCAGCTCATCGCCGCGGCACACGGCGCGTCGCGTCACGTAGTACAACTCGGCGCCCACAACGCACACGCACAGCGCAGTCGACGCCTCCCCCGCCTCTGCAACGAAGACGGCAGTCACTACACACACCAACCACACACGAACATCCACGCACGCACGCACGTCCGTGGTTCACGTAGCGCATCCAGTTGCCGAACTCGACGGGCCCTCCGTCGACATATTTCGGCCCGTCGGCAGTGTCGATCTGCCACGAATAGCCGCTGCGGTCCGCCTCCTCAGCCGTCGACACGGCGACGCCCTACAATTCGACAAGGTTCGACAAGGCAAGACAAAGATAGGACACAGGAAAAGGCACAGCGAGCCTTGAAGGGCCCGAAGGCGCATCCGGCGTCGAGTGGGACGGCGGCCCAGACGCCGAGGCCGTCGACGGCGCTGCGGCCGATCTGCAGGCAGGGCGGACAGGAGCGCCGACTGTACTCCGCCTCGCCGCTCGCCGCCTACGCAACCAAACGCCGCGCCTCTCGACCACCCACCCACGCGCCACACGCACGCACCTCACTGTCGGCGACGAAAACCAACGGGTGCTGCAGGCAGCCGCCGCGCCGCGTCCTCTCGCAGCCGTAGCAGTCTCAACAAGTCAACTCATTGCACCCGTGTCGCGAGACGAAAGGTGGGACCGACGGACTTACAAAATTCGTTGATTGGGCCTCGCGCCCCCGTCGGCGGCGCGCCTCCGTCGTCGGAGTCGCTGTCGACGCCCATTTCCGCGTAGCTGACGACGCGACGCTGACGCGCGCTGCGTCGCGTCGGCGGTGTCGTCAGCTGCTGCCGCGCTCTCTCTAGAAAAACCGTAGTGCCTACTAGTGCTGTGGTAGTCAAACTGGAGAAGCGCTCCGAAAGCGTCTGTGCCTCTGGGTCCCTCGTCTCTCGTCGACTTCTTCGTCGACGCCCTTGCCTGCTTTCTCTTCGGAGCGACATTTGCCTTGTCGTTGTCGACTGTCGGCGCCGCGCTTTCCTCGTTCGCCCATCGGACGCGCCGTCGAGCGGCCGACTGCTGCGCGACGAACGGCGGCGGCTCCGCCGGCAGCCCTTCAAGCGCCATTTATTCAATAAGAATACGCAAAAAAAACGAAATTTATTCAGACAGTCTAACCGAGCTGGAGCAGCGCTCTGTAGTTGGCGAGGATGTTCTCGTGTCGGCGGCGCTCCTCCGCCGACAGCGCCTCCCACCGAGCCGCCGCAAAGTACGACCTCGCCTCGCGTTCCGCCTCGACCTTCGTCGCCATCTCTTAAATATTTAATTCAAATACAACGTTTACCAAAATACAACAGACGCGAATTCAAAAACTACAGTGTGACGTATTATTTGCATAGGCGTTTGATTTGCGTAATACACCAATTGTGTACGGTATGTAAATAAATATGTGGCGCACGCAGACACGTCCAGACGTCTGAGCCCGTATTTATAGTAGCGGCAGGTAGGACTTGCTACGAGCAAGCGCTAGCTAGCCTAGCAAGTGCTTGCGCTAGCTAGCGCTAGGTTGCCTTATTTATAAAAGCACGCTACATCAAGAACTTGCTACACCGTGTAAAAAGGGGGTAGTAGAGCGCGCAATTTCAAAATTTTTTATTGAGTTTGCGTTTTCCTTCTTAGATTGTTCCTTTTTTTGTTAATTTCACGAAAATTGTTAGCTACAATTTTGCGAAAAATGCCGCAGTGGCGGGTTGACACCAATTCATTGGCATCGGATTCACTGTCCACAGTGAAGGCCTCCACTTGGGCGCAGAACACCCTGCTGAAGGCGTGCTAGGTGGCAAATGTCGTCCTCCAGTCATTCCATGGTCACTATGCGCCAACTTATCGGCTATCGACGAGCCAACAACCTACGACTATTCCAAGCTGTCAGAATTTAAAATCTCGATTACAATTTATGTGTGACTGTTGTGAATCTCAGCTGTGTGGTGCGCTAATTTTATTTTTGTTTGTCGTCGTGTGGGCAGGGGAAAAAGGAACAAAATCCTTCCACAAACCGCACAACTATGCTTTGCGTCATAACACCCCATCACAAAAAAAAATGGTCGCCCGCATCGTCTGGCCTGGCCGCTGTCCGGCGCGTCCTCAGCGGCACCTTCAGCTCGTCCGCCATGTTGTGCGCGCGCGCGTGAACCACTGAAATCGAACGTGACGCTCACTTGTCCTACAGAGGCGGGGGGAGGTCAGCATACCTGTAACCGGGTCTGGAAGAGTGGGGCGGGGGGGCAGACGGCACTTTTTGGGGGAGGGGCATAGGTGTAGATTGGGTCAAAAGCCAGGGGAGGGGGGGTGGCTGGGGGTATCGAGGGGGGAGGGTCTCCCACCATCCCGCCGGGATCGGAAATTTTGGATGGGGGGGGGTCGAAATGGAAGATTTCGCACCAAAATAGCGCTCAAATAGGCCCTTTTCGGTCCAAAATGTGTCAAAACAACACCTAAATAGCACTTTTTAGCGCTTTTGGGTCACGCTACACTGAAAAGGACACAAAAATACGCATATTTACCCATTTCTTTCAATAATGAGAGAGCGTTTCCTGCAACTCATCCGGGATGGCGATGGCCAGGGGGTGGCTATGGGGAGGGGGTGGCTGGAGCAAAAAGTGGGGGGTAGCTGGCCATTTTTTTAGTTATACTGGTACTTTTTGGTCAAAATGGGTATAAATAGGGTCTAAACAGTGTTATTTAGCTGTTTTATGGTCATATAACACTGAAAAGCACTGAAATACACCAACATTTACTCACTTTTATCGTTTTAGACTGAGTGAAAATCCCTTGGGAAAATTCTGGGGGGGGGGGAGGGTTGGGGGGGAGGTGGGTGGGTGTTGGAAAAATAGTGCGGGGCCCCCAAACCCCCCCCCCCCCCAGTTACAGGTATGCCAGTTACAGGTATGGTCTGGAGGGGGGGGGGGTGTTTACATCCGAATCCGAAACACTTTCAGTCCGCCCCAGGGGAGGGGAGGGGGGGGGCGGTCCCTACCCACTGGTCACCACGGCCCTGATTATTCTCCCATCCCATCTAGAAAAAAATTTTCCGCATATACCTTGAGGCGCTGAGCACTGTGCAGGATTTGAAAGCGCCGCTTCAGTCGTCCAAAGGCGTTTTCGATTTCGGTTAATTATAATTGAGACATGACACTGAGACAGTCCGAATGTGTCGCCAACTTGCAGAACAGAGAGATCGACGCGAAATATCGCACCGCAACCTTTGTCTAAAACAGCGTTTCCTTAGCGCAAAAAAATCGCAAAACATCAAAAAAAAATAATAAGTCGACCTGAATCTCTGTGCTGACGACGGGGTACATCGGTCGGACAGCACGGCCACAATTTCTCAAATAAATTCGCCAGTATATCGACGGCAGCGGCGCGCGGCGACGGACGACGAATCAAAAGTTTGTGGCGGTACAACTCAATCGAGATTATAGAATTTTTCGAGCGGATTAAAAACCGCTGCCGATAGTTTTTTCTCGTCGCAAGTCCATCTCTTCCACCAATCTTTTGTTCCTAGGGTATTTTCGTAAAAAAATTGCTAAATATTTGATCAAAAACACGAACCTAGCACGCGCCTAGCATGCTCCCGACCTGTCTACCCGCTACCTACCATAACTACCATAACTTTTGCTAGCCGGAAACTTTATAAATAGGGTGCGTGTAGCAAGTCCTAGAAATTACGGTAAGTGTAGCTAGCACTAGGGGGTAGCTGTGTTCATAAATACGGCCTCTGGTTTCAAGAAACAATTCCGACAACTACCACGTAATGTGCTTGCTTGCCTCGACTTGTGGCCAAAGTTACAGTGTCAGTGCTTGTCCTCTCTTGTTGGTTTTGCGAGACAATGGAATTCTAAACGGCACGACACATCGTCCTAATTGTATATCCGATTGAAAAGAAGGACGCCGGACCACGAAAAGTTCTTATTCGGTCATCGACCCCACTGGGATGCACGCTTCGAACTTGGGACACGTTGGTCGTCCGGCGCGGCTCTCCCCAAGGGGAGCGTCCTCTCGCCCCTTCTGTGGTCACTCGTGGTGGATAGTCTTTTTGGAGTCACTCGAACGCCAAGGCATTTTCGCTCAGATGTACTCTGACGACGGCGTCATTGTCGTCAGCGGCACGATATAAAGGGGACGCGTCGTTTCTGACGAGCCTCGCGCGTCTCTCGGGTGTCAAGCGGTGGAGGCGAAACACCCACATTTGCAGACAGTACCATACAAAAATAAAAATTTAATTTTTCTGTAAATAAATCTGTACATTTTCCTTGAATTTACAAAAATACATATAATTTCTATCAATCGATTCAATGTGTCTCAGCACAATCTGTGCTTTGATACAGCAAGCGTTGCGTTCCACAGACCGCTGGAGCGTGGTGCGAGATTTGGCCATCGAACCGGCCAAGACCGAATTGGTTCTCTTCACGCTGCAAGGCCTCCGCCTGCCGAAGCTGGGGAACACTCAGCAGTTACAGCTGTCAAGTCAGGTCAAGTATCTAGGCGTCACGCTCGACGCCAAGCTCACGTGGGCGGCACATGTCTCAAGCAAAGCCGCCAAAGGAGTTCGCGCCTTCTGGCAGGTTAAGAGAGCGGTCGGCGCCAAATGGGGTCTGACTGCCACTGTTGTGCACTGCCTGTACACAGTAGTCTATGCTTACCTACATATGCTTACCTGTGCCGCACTGGTGTGGTGGCCCAGGGTAGAGATTGAAACTGCTCGCATTCAGCTAGGCAAGGTACAGAGACTGGCGTGCCTCTGCATGGCAGGGGCCATGGTGTCGACGCCGACGGCCGCGCTGGAGGTCCTGCTGCGCTTGCCACCGCTGGACGTCGTCGTCAAGGCTTCAGCCATGTCTGCTTGCTACCGACTCAAGCGGACCGGCCAGTGGCGCGGTGCGCGCGGTTCACACTCGCTCATTGAGGGGCAACTGCTCGCCGCCGCGCCCGCGACTGCACTCAGGGCCGATTCTATCGGTCCTGAGTTTAGCTTTGAAATGGACTTTTCCATTAAGGTTCACTCGCGTCAAGAGTGGGCGGCTGGGCGGCTCCACTGGTCGCCACCTCTACACACACACTCGAGGCGCGCACTATGAGACCGACAATCGACAGCAAGGCACTCAAATTCCTTCCAGTTCAGGTGCATTCCTGCAGTCATGCATGTACTGTACATGGAACTGTTTATCAAACGTGTCATTGTATCATTGCGTGTATTACCTAGTTTTACACTTTACAAGTAGAGTTATTACGCACTTGTTTGAATGCACAGCAGAGGTTGCAATGTGATTCAGATCTATTCTG
Source organism: Paralinhomoeus sp. GSCO2_6 (assembly GCA_030248085.1). Lineage (NCBI taxonomy): Eukaryota > Metazoa > Nematoda > Chromadorea > Monhysterida > Linhomoeidae > Paralinhomoeus > Paralinhomoeus sp. GSCO2_6. The sequence goes on from JASAMY010000019.1 coordinate 7,290, forward strand.
TCAATTTCGCAGACATGGTAAAAATTTTTATAAACTTTCAAAATGCGCTAGATAGAGATAGATGTCTTGCATACGGCGCCGCTGCGAACAAGAGTATCACCATGGCGACGCGGTTGATCCTTTTGTGATTCCGCAATGCCGCGTTGCAGAAGTCTTTGTCTCCGCAGCAACAGACGGTCGTCTTGTGGCGCAATATCGCGCATCCGTCCAACATGCTCGCGCAATACGCATCGCAACCCACTTCATATCGCTGCACAAGGCACGAGAACGACCGCAGTTGTAGGTTTTGTACGTAGGTAGGTATGTTGGTGTCGTCTACCACTGTATGTATCTAGGTAGGTATTGTATGTACGGTGCATTATCCTCCAGCGAATTGAACATGCGATACCAGCTATGTAGGTACGTATTGCGATTGTATGAGTCGCGAACGGCTCTGGTTTCGTTCAGGAAAGCATCATCAAAACAAAACCCCACAAACAACAAATAGGTAATCGTACATTGTACATACATGTTCTTTCCGCAATACGTGCAACTGTTTCACTGATTGACAACCAACACCAACAGGAGATACCACCTATCTTTTCACCAAAATGGCAACGTACAGACACGTACCCCGCTCTCGCTGGTCACAAAGTACATGGTCACTTTGTAGCAGCCGTGCGACGCTGCGCAGCTGAAAAGACGGCCGTGACATTGGACTGAACGCAGCAAGAAGTTGGCGCAGCTCTTCTGACAGACAGGTCATACGCTCGGCTGTTCGCTTACGGGCAAACGACGAGGATGAATGCAGCAATGCTGAGAGAAATACACGAATTATCCACCGCATCGGGGCAGTGCGGGACAATTACCTACGGTATACCTATACATACATACAATGTAGGTATGTACGTGGACATACCTATTTGCAAGTTGCATTTAACGCAGCGCCAGGAGAAAGGAAATTAATATGCTCTAGCAATAGATACATATACATCACAACATTGCACATCGCGTGCATGCATGCTCTTCCATAGACAATAGAGCAACGGCACTCTAGCGTGCGTGCGTGCGTGACATCTCACATCGTACAGAAGTGAAATGAAACAGGAATGAAAACAGATCGCATGATATAGAACATTTTGCTTCAATGCGCAACACTCGCAGTAAGCTGACGAGAAAATTGCCTGCCAGGAGTGGGATGCGAACCCATAGATCCCTGGTAGCGCAACTTTTTTCCCCGTCTTTGTGTTCTGGCATGCTCTGCAACGCCCCGACCCACTCCTTCAACATTTCTTATACATAACCCGCCCGCCCGGTCGCCCACCCCCCCCCCCCCCCCAAGAGACAAGAGAAAAGAAACGCCAGTTACATGTATCTCTTTCTGCTGTTCATTACAGAACGGAAGAGGCGATGACGACGACGACGCCAGCGCCACAAGCCGTCCAAGTCGAGCTGCGACACACGACGGCCGCGCGATAGCAACGAGCAACAGGACGGACGTGCTGCACGCAGATGGCAGTCGATCAGCCATCATCAGATGAAGACCGTGGCGCCTACGCGCTGGATTACCGTCGGACCGCCGTTGGATTACCGCGTCACAAGCGCAGCGCCTTCCACCCCTCGGCCATCCCTGGCTCGCTACCAAGTTTATTGATTCGACTTACCAGCCGCAACGGTCTATGCTTCGCGGGCGCGCACATTGTATTACGCAACACTGTACCCCTGTGTTGTACCAATTATTGTGCCATTCACTCATGCGGTAATGTGATTGCCTCGACTCGTGGCCAAAGTTACAGTGTCAGTGTTTGTCCTCTCTTGTCGCTTTTGTGAGACAATTGAATTCTAGACGACACGACACATCGTCTTTATTGTATCTCTGATTGAAAGGAGAGACGGAGCAGCAGAAGTTTATATTGGGTTCATCGACGCAGCACCAGCATGCACGCTTCAAACTTGGAACATGTTGGTGCTTCACTTGCTGCAGCTCCACTGGTCGCCACCTCCGCTGCAGTGGATGCCGACTACCGAAAACCCTATAATTAGCCCCCTATAATTAGCCTCCTCCCGATAATTATACACCCTCCTACCGTAAATCCTCCAATAGTGCCCCTGGTGCACTGCCGAAAACGCGCCACCGTCGACGAATTTTGTAAGTCCGCGGTTTCGCTCTTCGTCTTCGACAACGGCGCAATGAGTCGACTTGTTGAGCTGTCGACACCGCCCTACACGCCGCCGCGCCGTCGTCTGCCGAGAACGGTAGTTGATTCGTTCCATGAAGATTGAATAAGGAGAGCGGCCCCGTTGAATCTTACTCCTTGTAGGGCGCAGCGACGTCTTCGCCTGCACCGTGTGCCCAAGGACGTTTTCCTCGGCGTCGTTTCTCGCGGCGCATTTCGAGCGGCTGCACGCCGGCGAGCGGCCGTTCCGCTGCCGATGGGCCGACTGCGCGTACGCCGCCAAGGAACAGTCGAAGCTGAAGAGACACGTAGAATTATCACTGCCAAGCGTGTCCGCCCATGTACAAAAGGTAAATTGACTATCGCTTTCTATAGATGCTAAAGATTTCATTTAAATCGGTTCCACCAGCGCAGAGTCATGCATTGACAAAAGCGCGATAGAAGGGTGCTGCGCCATTTTAGTTGAGCTAGCAGAGGTGCGATGGTTTGTCTGTGCCCGTGTGCAACAGTTATGATTCAAACTTTAGGCGGCGGAAAAAAGCCGCGACGGAAACGGGAACCGCCGGAATGGGGACGGCGGAAACAGGTGCGAATCCCCCGGTGTACAGTCTGCCTCTGCGTGCGTGTCGCTGCTAGGCCTCTGCGGGTTCTTGAAACATGTTCAGCGCAGACGAAGTTCATGGTCGTGTCTCTCACCCGCCACCAAAGCCGCCATATCGAATCATCAAAATCAAATACTCCTGGGCATCCGCACGCGCAAAAACCGTCACGTCAGCGCCCCACGCCGTGTACCGCCCTCTCGTGGCGGGGGACGTTGCCGCTCCGCGCGCTGCGGAAGTCGCAGAGGGCGCAGTGGAAGGGCTCGACGCCCTCGTGGAAGCGACGGTGCCTCGTGAGACCGTCGCTCTGCCCGAACGCCTTGCCGCAGACGTCGCATTTGAACGGCTGCGCCTTCTGCAGAACGGAGTCGCAACGCACACAACATAGACAGTTCAACGCAACGCACACAAGTTTCACAGAACAGTGCACAGCAAAGAATGAACCAACTTGATGGACGGTCTGCTCGTGCCTTCGCAGATGGCCCAAATCGTTGAAGCGCCGGTGTCGTATGTAAAAGTGTTCGCTATGTAAAAGTGTTCGCGTGCACGTCTACATAGCCAATACGCACAGTTTATGTAAAAGTGTTCGCGTCCATTTCAGTATGTTTCCTCTGCGACATCCTATGGGGCGTGCAGTGTACACTTCTGCTGCAACTAATTGCTTTGTGTGTGTGGGGGCGCAGTGTGTCTGCATCGATTCTACATCTGTATACTGCTATTGCTGTTAAACATGGCAAGATCAGGCAACATGTAGCCTGGGCAAAGCCGCGCAACTCAGGTGGTGCACACATACCCCATCAAGCAGATCCGTCACATCAAAATTGTATGCCTTTACCACCGAGCATAAAGATACACAGTGCTCGACATGGCCACAGTGCTCGCTACGCTAGGTAGCAATTTTAAAACCTGCATGCTTTACCCTACGTCGACAACATCAGCGTCGTTCGGCATCGTGCCCAAAGTTTGAGTCTGCTCAATAGTTGTGGACACAGTCATTATGTCATTACTGTAGCCAGCAGTCGCAACACGTAGCATGACATGGTCGCCGTTTGATTGTTTTGTTTGAATGCAGTCAAGCTCAGAAGCACTCTCGAGATGGAGCAGAATTACATAGACGCGAACACTTTTACATAACAGTGTGCATTTCCTATGTAGAAGTGTACGCGAACACTTTTACATAGCGGACACTTTTACATACGTCACCGGCCGCACTCGGCGCACGCGTGCGGCTGCTCGCCCGAGTGGACGAGGCGGTGCGTGGCGAGGCTCCTCTTCTCCGAGAAGGCCTTGCCGCAGTCGGGGCAGACGTGCGGCTTCTTCTTCTCGTGGACGGCCGCGACGTGTCTCTCCAAGTTCGCCTGTCGCGTGGCGGCGTACGCGCAGTCGGCCCATCGGCAGCGGAAAGGCCGCTCGCCCGCGTGCAGCCGCTCGAAGTGCGCCGCGAGAAACGCCGCCGATGAAAATGTCTTTGGGCACGCGCTGCACGCAAAGACCGCCGCGTCGTCGCTGCTCCCTACAGAAAGAGTTAAAAATGGCGTCACTCTCTTTGCGATGGCCTCTGACTACAAAACTTCACGATCAGTCTGAAAACTCTTCGTCACGCCGAGAAAGATATGACCAATGAACTTACAGAACGGGCCCGTGGTGGCGCACTTCCGACCGCGCGCTCCAGTCGACGCGGCGCCTCCGTCCTCCGCGCCGCTGTCGTCAAACATCTCGGAATAACTGAAGACGCAACGCTTCCGTTCGCTGCGTCGTCGTGTCAACGGCTCAGTCGTCGACGGCAACTGCTGTTGTGCCCTCTCTAGATTAACGAAAGAAAAACATTTAGATGGGTACACGCAGCTTTCAAAAATTCTTCACTACCGCTTTTTTCCACCGGCGCTGTCAAGGCTGATGTCGACGTGTCGACAATCGAGTTGTGGACGTCGCTGCTCCATGCGCTGCGAGAGTCGCCCTGCGAGCAGCGAACGCGCTTGGGACCCTCGAAGCTGCCGCTCTCGCCGGGCACCTTGGCGCAGGCTTGCCGCTGCTCCGTCGTGTGGACGCGGCAGTGCGCGGCGACGTCTCCTTTCTGCGCAAATGCTTCGCCGCAGTCGTCGCAGACGTGCGAACTCCGTTTCACGTGCACAGCCTCGACGTGTCGTTGCTGCGCCGACAGGCGCGTGCTGACGAAGACGCAGTCTGTCCACTCGCAGCGGATCCGCCGGCCGCCGGCGTGCAGCTGCTCGAAGTGCGCGTGCACGGCGAGGAGCGCCGCTGCCGAGAACCTCTTCGGGCACGCGCTGCAGGCAAACACCTCACCGCTCCCTGCAAAACAATTGAACTTGCTCAGCGCAACTTTTCCACTCTGCTGACTACCACATTTGCCGGACTCTGCTGGCTCCGCCACGACCGGTGTAGCCGGTGTGTTGACCATCGTTGTCGGCGGCGTCGGATGCCCTTTCGCCGTTGCCTTCGTCGACGCGTCGAGCGGCTTCGAACATCCAACTGGCGGATCAAATAAAGGACCTTGCTGCCCCTCCCTCCCCCCACGCTGACCCACTAGAAGGGGAGAGGCAAGGGACGGGACCAGACGTATGAGATGCGGACTGCGTTTCAGCAGATGTGTATCTGCGCAGAACTTGCAGCGCGCGGCACGGCACGCGTGCAAACGCATGCTGTGTAAATTGCTTGCTCTCCCTAGCGGATCCAGGGGGGGGGGGAGGAGAGACACCGGCGTGACCGGCAAAAGTGGGGTAGGGAAGCCAGGCGAAGGGTCGAGGGGGCGAAGCGGCCGGATTCGTACCCACAACGCGGCAGCGCGTCTCTACCCGCTGACGGATGGCGGTGCTGCTACTGGTATATACATAGGTATTGGATATGCATGCACATCGCGTCGTCGCGCTGTGAATCCACGGTCGTTTGCAGCCTTGTCACCGTCGTCGACAATAACCAACAAGTCCTATTGCAGGTATAGACCGTGTGCAGCGAGGTACTATTGCAGGATTTACGGTACTGGTAAATAAATCAAGCAAAAATAACAGTTGAAAATGAGTCATGCGTCGTTTGGAATTAGAATATGAACACAGCCCCAACATGTTTCATCTGCCCCAACATGTTTCTGCAGCGCTCTGTTCGACAGATTGGCTGTTTGTCCGCATTCTTTTTTCATCGAAAATTTCTTTGCGCGAAATCGACTGACGAATCACCCGAAATTTTTGAATTGTTGGTTGCCCCCCTCCAAATATTTATAGCGCCCGCCCAAACTTCAATTCCTGGCGCTGCCACGGATCAAAGTGCAACCTTTAAAGCCCATATTGTTAATTAATTAGGCATATCTGAAACATTTCTGCTATTTACAACCGCCTCTTCATCCCGAACAACCGGACGTGCGATTCGACCAGGTTTGCAAACTTTTTATTTTCTTGGGTTTTGAGCACCCCAACTTTGGAAGTTGGAAAAGCTGTCCGCTGTGTGCCCCTCGCTGGACAGTTACAGTTCGCCTTAACTGCACATACACATGCTGCGCCGACATACACACAGATCATAGATCATCAGATATACACTACACATACAGATCATACAGACATAGCCTTAACGAACAGCACGACGGTTCTTCTAGTCTCTTGTTCAAACTGGTTTCTCGGCGACGATGACGTTGGCGAAGTCGATGCCCTTGGGCGCCACGGCCGCCGACAGGAGCGTGAAACCGGCGCTTTGAACCAGTTTCGACGTGTACTGCAGACCCGCACAGCCGCCCAGACCCGCGCCGCCCTCCTCGCCCATAGACAGCGGCAGGCAGTAGTAGAGGCTGACGAAGCGTCTAGAAAGGTTCGTCCGACTCCCGTTGAATAGTGCTGCTAGCTACTGGCCACATACTGGAAATCCCCAATGTGCCTCGGGGTACTATCCATCCACCCCCACTTCTTACATGTGCGTTTAAATGTACCGCCCCCACCAAATGGGCTAGATCTTGGACACATGAGAAGGCACTCACTGGACTGCCCTCTGCAGTGTCATCTCGTTGTAGAGCGCGTTCGTGTGTCCCATCGCCTCGAGCAGCGTCAGCTTGGCGCCGGGCTTGAGAACGCGGTGGGCTTCGCGCAACGCGTGCCAGGGCCGCGTCATGTCGTGCAGAGAGAACTGCATCGAGACCCAGTCGAAGTTGGCCGTCCAGGCCGTCTCCAGACGCGTCGCGTCCGCCACCAGCAGTTCCACGTTGCCCAGCGCCGACTGACGGCCCAGCTCTCGGCCCATCTTCACTGCCGCGGCGTTCAAGTCGACTCCAGTGAAGTGGGACCGGGGAAAGGCGGTCGCGAGGAGACGCGACAAGACGCCAGAGCCGCAACCGACGTCCAAGTGAGAGATGCCCACCTCTGAGAGACGTCATGGCCCATGCGCAGCAACTCGTGCGTGGGGCTGTTGTTGCTGTTGGATTAGGGCCAACGCTAGGAGGCCGTCGACCCATTGATAGGATCCCTCAAGAATCGAAAGGAAACCCGGCACCGCGCGCGCAAGAGACGGATTCTCTACCGCTAAGCGAGGTCCTCCCATCCATCCCCCTAACACAAATTTTGAACGGGGTAACTTTGAAACTGCAAAAAAATTTTCTTCCCTTGGATAAATGCAAACACACGCAATCAGTCTACATCAGGAGTCAGGGTACCCAGTTGCTCCTGAAGTCGCGGGTACAAGTTGGGAATGATCTTCTTCAGAAGTTCACCCTTGTAGACGGGACTATGGCTGTTGAGTATCGAGTCGCCATCCTCGGCTTCGGAATCGCTGTCTACCAAGCCTAAATTGGCGTGTGTCGTGCACGCGTGTCAATTGGTGGTGTCAGACAGGAGGGGCCGACTGTATGTATCGCCCAGTCACGCGGCTGGCACACACGACACCCTTATGCAATAATACGTCATACTTTGAAGCACACACACACTCGTCCGCACCAGCAGTCAGCACCGACGGCCGACGCACGCAGACACGCACGCAGGCACGCACGCAGGCACGCACACAGGCACGTACGCGCGCAGACACGCACGCAGGCACGCACGCAGGCACGCACACAGGCACGTACGCGCGCAGACACGCACGCAGGCACGCACACAGGCACGTACGCGCGCAGACACGCACGCAGGCACGCACACAGGCACGTACGCGCGCAGACACGCACGCAGGCACGCAGGCAGGCACGCAGGCAGGCACGCACGCAGGCAGGCCCGCACGGACCGTTGGGTCCGTCCTTGGTGAAGCAGCTCTCCACGTCGAGCTTGACGTCGAGACCCATCTCTAGGGTGGAGAGGAAGACGAGGTGGTTGGAGTCGATCGTGTCCACGTCCACGTCCACGTCTAGCAGCTGCATGAGGCGCGGCCTGCCCTTCTTCGACATGGCGTTGGCGCGGTGGTGGGGCAGCCAGTAGAGGCGGTTCGCCGCGTCCGTCTCCACGATGCGCGCATCCACCATGCCGTCCAGCCACTCGCGCACGTACCTACAGAGAGAGAGAGAGAGAGCACTCCTCTGAAATGGGCCTCAACTCGAAACGGCTTGATTTAACTGAAAACGGACGCAAAAACACTCGCTTTTACTATTTCAGACAGGCTACCTTTAGAAAAAATCACGGCGAAGGAGTGTTTCCGAGGGGGGCTGGGAGCTGGGGGGGGAGAGGGGCAGGACTTGAATGTGTACAGGGCGGTTCCTTACACAACAATATAGTTCGTACTGACAGACAGACACTCAATCTCAGTCGAGTCACGAGTGGTGCGTAATGTGTCACGTGTCGGCGCGTTCAGTGTCTTCGGCATGCATCAGGGCTGAGAGCTGGGGAGGGAGTATGCTAGTACACAATCGCCTCTGGTGGGGGAGGGGGGGGGGGCGGGGGAATGTGGGTTTGATTCTTGAGGGAGCAACTACTGTGAGGAGGAACAGCTTCATGCGTAAGAGTTTGTGGTTTTCGAATCAATTTTTCAGCTCCTCACCCTAGTGGAGCTCTCTGGGGACCCACCCCACACCCACGTTAGCCACCCAGCCTCTTTGCACTAAGAAAATCCGAGCCAAAAGCAGCAGCAGGCGAGGGCAGCGTATGGCCTAGTGGTAGAGAATCAGCCTATTGCGCGCACGGTTCTGGGTTCGATTCTTGATGGAGCCCATAGGTGGGCTCAGGGGGTTCACCCCGGTCCTGGCCATAGCCATCCCGCTTTTTTTGCGGGAGAGAGAGGCCCCTTGGTCATTGCCATCCTGGATAATTTGCAGGAAACCATCTCTCAAGATTGAAAAAATTGGCGAAAGATGCGTGTTTTTGCTTCATTTTCAGTGTAGTGTGTGTGAGCCAAAAACGCCTTCAAAGTGCTATTTTGGCCTTATTTTGACTCCAAAAGTACCCATTTACACGCTATTTTGGTGCGAAATCTTCCATTTGAATCCCCCCTTCACAATTTCCAATCCTGGACATTTCACCTGGGATGGCTCTAGACCCCCCTCGAAACCCCCAGAGATCCCCCCTGGCTTTTGACCCAATCTACACCTATGATGGAGCCACTAGATCGAGGACTTCCCTTTCGATGGATTTTCTCATGCCGCCGTCACTAGCGGATCCAGAAGAGGGGGAGAGGGGGGTCTCCCCCTCCTGTCAGCTCACATTGGGGGGGGGAGGGAGGGGGAGAGTTCAGGGGGAGCAGAAGGAAAAAGGATGAGCACAGTGGCAAAGTGGGCAGATTTTTACGTTTTCCTTGGATTTTTGCACTCAAAAGCGTAAAATGTTCGCCTGCGGCGCTGTAGTTATATTGCAACTCACTATTGTGCGTTGAAAATAAGTTCAAACAAAGCAAACGGCGATGCCAGGTCCAAAACTTGACTTTTCGAATAAACTGCGATAAAAAAAATTGACCTTCTCCCCCCTCTGTCGCAAAATCCTGGATCCGCCAGTGGCCGCCGTTGTCCTAGAGTTCAGATGGCGCTCTTCCGAATGTGCTTGACTAATAATGCAGCTCTAGACGGGAAGGCGTCATGGAGATGGGATGGGTATGCTACCTATATGGGCCATTGACGGCCTCCTAGCGTTGCCCCAAATCCAACAACAGCAACAGGCGCAGGCGAGGGAGCGAGGGAGCGAGGGAGCGGACCTGGCCTTGAGTCCCAGCTCGTCGGCGATGACCTCGGCGTCGGCGGGCGTCTCTTGGCGGTCGCAGAGAGACTGGACGATGCCCAGCTTGAAGCCGGGCTGCAGCAGCAACGCCGTGAACGTCGACTGATACACACCCATGAGCCTGCTTTCGAACTCCACCGCCGACTCGGCCAGCTCGCCGCGCTGCGTCAAACGACCGCGCACAGCGGCGCACAGCCACTGAATAGCGCAGATTCAGAATTGACGCACACAGGCGCATCTCTATGGGGGTGGGGATGGACCCATTCCCAATCCCGAAATCGGCAAATGGGGGGGGGGCTAGGCGGTGGGAGAAGAAAGTTCCTAGCTAGCGGACAACATTCCTCCGCATAACAAAACTAGCGGTGGTGACTGGAACGGGTCGTTTGTTTAGGTGAGATTTCCGACATTTCTCACAGAAACAAAAACTGCGGGATTTTTTTAAAAGTTTTTTCAGTAAACCCCCTCCATTTTTCAACACCCACCCAAACCCCCCCCCCAGAATTTTCCCAAGGGACTTTCACCCTGTCTAAAACGATAAAAGTGAGTAAACGTTTGTGTTTTTCAGTGCTTTTCAGTGTTACATGACCGCAAAACAGCTAAATAACACTATTTGGAGCCTATTTTGACCCATTTTTGACCAAAAAGTACCAGTGTAAGAAAAAAAAGATCGGCTACCCCGCTTTTGCTCCAGAGACCCTCTCAAGCTCCATATACCCCCTCTCCCAATCCGCCAGCCAGACCCGGTTACCCAGGTATGAGGGAGGTCAAAGGGTCATCCCAAAACTTCCAAATAAAGTTCTGCAGAAGAGGGGCGAGCATTCGAGCGACCCAACCCGCCCCCATAATCCCAGCGGCAATTTATGCATAATACTTATAGTTTTGAGGGTTGTCTAGCGTTTTCTTAATACATTTCTCAAGCACCTTCCAAGAGAATTGAATTTTTCCAAGGATGAACTTGACGTTCGCCACAAAGACGCTCTCGTTCATCGACCGGTCAAATAGCATAAAATCCTCCATTTTGTTACTTTCCACTGGAAGGCAATCCAGCAGAACTTAGGCGTCTCCAATTCAGACCAATTAACTCTCCTACCAATTACTGTCGCTGCTAAACAATTAGTTAAGAAGCCAAATGTGATGCAAGCGCGCTGCGGCAAATAGGGAGACCGATCGATAGTCGCGTACGGTAGCGGTATTTGCATGCGCGTTTTTAAAGTACAATTCATCTAAAGTGCAACGGCTCGCTATTTGCATACTCTACAAGTTACAGTGCCTTACGCAAGAACTTTTGCACCGCGCTGGTTCAAAACGTGAGCACAGTACATTCCAAAACTAGCTCGCAATGACACGTAACCGTAGGAATTCTTAGGACGGAGAGCATTTTTCGCAGGGCTGCACGGTCATTATCAGTACTCCTACTACTGCAACGGACATTATCAAAGCTGGTGACAACAGCCACTCTCTTTTCGGAGCTCTGGGGAGCTTTTGCGAAACAACTTGCGCGGATTTGTAGATCGGTTTTGTTGATGTCAAAAATGTAGTTGTTTGTCGAGCTGTTGAGATTTGAGGCGGTTTGACAAAGTCTTTCTTGTTCGATAAGGTTTGGTGGTTCGAGGTCTTTTTGAGTCAGACTTCCGAATTCGTAGTGACTCCCAGCAAAGCAGGCAGACAGCTTGTAAAAAGCGGAATCAAGTGACACACAACCGGTGCTGAGAGAGAATGGTGAGAGAATGTTCTCTAGAGAGCTGTATCTTTTCAAAGTCAAATACCCATCGATGCGACTATCACAGACGCAATCGATCTAACGCCCTGAACTGAATGTTTTGAACACAGGTATATCGTGGAATTGAGAGGATGAAGAGCAGTCGTTGCAGCGCTTCAGACGATGCGTTTCTCAGGCGATTCCTAGCCGACGCTGTCCGTCAGCGTCAGCGTGGGCGTCGACGTCAGCGAAGGGACGGCGGACGGTTCCTCGGTCGGTGTTCCCTCCGTCGTCAGCGGCATCTCCCGCAGCGACCGCTCGATGCTGCTCGACGCCGAGTCACCGCGCTCGTCGGGCGCTCGCGCCGCCAGTCGGCGCGCCGACGACGAGCGGCTGATGTCGACCTCGATCATGCTGTCCTCTCCAGCATCGCGCGCGCTTGCGCGTCTCTTCTGTCTGAGGAGGCAGAAGCAGCAGACGCCCAGGATAACCAGAAGCCCACACAGCGACACCGCTGCAGCTATGAATCCAAGAATGAGCAGTTGGCTCTCCACGCGGTCGAACCAGTCGTCGTTGGATGTGGCAGCGAGGACATGTATTAGAATCGCGCTCAGGTGTTATGCGAATGGCCATCGAAAAACGGCTGGAGATAGACGAAAAACAAAAAAAGGTACTTTTTAAGACAACCCAATAGAGGTACATTGTACGGAAGGCGGACCTCGCAACCCCAGCCCAATTGCCTCGCTTGACGCAGCAGCATTTGTGCCATTGGCCACTCCCACTGTTGTATTTCCGCCAAGTGCATTTGTTGGTTGCACAAGCTCGGTCTCTTGGACTTGGTCATCTGACATTCTGTGCATCGTCACGGTTATGTCTTCCACTGGCGTTTCTGGGGAGATTCTTGCACCAAGGTCGCGTGCAGTAGTACGGTTGGCACTTGGGGCAGTTGACGCGCTGTCATTCTGAGATACATTTCCTGGAACGGTGGAATGGCTGCGTTCGACTGGCGAGCTTGTCGCCATGGTAGCTTTTGTTTGAAGTGCCGCACTTGTGGCCTGCCCTCTACTGCTCGGCTCCTGCAGTTCTGCCTTCGTTGTCATATCAGCCTCCTTACTGGGAGCGGTGGAGTAAATATAGTCAGCAGATGACGTTGCAGCTGTGTTGGACTCAACTGTTGCGCTTCTCAGCTCTGCTTCCACAAAAGGCTTGCGCCATTCTGTCGTTTGAGAGCTCGCAACCTCGTACGAATATGTTGGCGTTACATTTGGCAGACTAGTTGTATACATCCGATCCTGCGTATACATCGTTGACTTTTCAGAATGGGTCTTTCTCGTCTGAAGAGTTTCATCGACAGCCGATTCTTCCACGGCCGACTTGGTCGATAGCATGAAATGGGTGGAACGAGTGAGAGTCTTCTTGGTCCCTGCGACTGCTGCGTTTGTACCCGCTGTGATGTCTGTCTGTCTTGGCAGAAACGCACGGATTTGTGCTAGTTTTCTCTGCACAAAGTAGCGCAAGGGATTCGTGATGTAGGGCCGCGAGAATACGGAGTTGCAGTAGGAGTAGTTGCAGCAGCACGTCAGCGAGACGTTGTTCTGATCAACAACGCAGAACGTGGTGTCGTTAGAGATCCATGGGTGTAAATAGCGTTCTGTCGCGTTCGACTGTCGGAAGAGCGTCTCGCAGTTTTCGTGGCGCTTCTGAAGCAGCGCCCACACGTCCTCCTCCGCGCCGCCGCTCCACCGCGGCTGCGGGTTTTGGTAAACCCAAGGCTGTATCTGCGGCGGCTCTGGCAGGCTATACGTGCGCAAATCGAAGTGCGCACTGCACCAGCGCGTCCCGCTCGTCGGGTGCGGCACGGGCAGGATCTCCGCCACGTAACAAGTGGTGCGTCTTGCCGCGAATCGTCGTATGCGTGCGAATTCCGTCGCCACGTCGATCGGATCGACGCAGAAGTCGACTCCGCTGCAGCAGCAGCGGAATCTTCCGAATCCAGCGACATTCTCATACAATCGCTGATACAGGAAGATGGGGGTGTATTAGGCGGCTTGTATCCGAGCGCTGTGAGTCGCGACTCGGAGAAGCGAGGCGGTGGGAGCAGCTCTAGAGTCGCCTCGCAGTACACGTTCCCTTCCGACAACGTCCATGGCCGGTCGAAGGAGCCGACGCGCTGCACCCACCTAGAAGCAGAGCCGACTCTTCGCTGATTCCAAGCTCACAACGCAGTGAATAAACAGTAGTCTTTTACGATAGGTTGAAGTCTCCTTGCAAGCACTGCAGTGACGAAGTCGCGCTGACCAGCAGGCAGACCACAGCGATCCCCATGAATGGTTTCAGCATCGAGCGCTAATATGTCTCAAAGATACCTAACCACAGATTTGTATATGTACGCAGACAGACACACTTCTAATATAATATACTCAATGAAAGTGAAAAGTGTACACTCTAACGCAGACTTTTCCTACAAAAGGTCGAGATGAGTATGCCTTCCATTCTCAGTTTGCAATCGCGTGCATTTATCTACCTACAACAATGTTGCCTTCATACAGTGAATCTACGAATGGATGCTATAACTACATAAGCTATACATTGTCAACTTGCTCCATACGTTTTCCAAGAGTCCAACAAGCCAAGCTAAGGAGGTTCGGCTTCTCGACAATCGCATATCTACTGCCTACTTCACCGACTAACAGTGGAGGATGTGCCTTTCGAATCGCGCAGCGTTCAGCGGAAACAAAAGTCTGGGGCGATTCTGACGTACTCGTGGACACTGCGGCGGTGCGTCGCGAGATGACGGCCGCTCCGCGCAAACGAGGTCTCGTGCCTTCTGCGCAACGGAATCGCAACAAACACACCATGTGCAAGGCGAGGGGACCGTGCACCACAAGCACAGCCTGCTCATGCGCTCGCACACTGCTCAGGTCCTTGGCTCGCCGTTGTCCCCCAGTGGGCGTAAGCAAGCTGGCCGTTCTGCCGAGTGCACAAGCCCGTGCCGGGCGAGGTGGACATAAACCGCCGGACTGTAGCTGAAAGCTGAAGGGCTGCTCAGCACTAGCGTTGTCAGCTGGCCACCTTGGCGGGGACCTGCGATGAAGGCAGCTTCGGCTCCTTGGCTGTCAGCACTTGGAACGGGGCCAACTGAGTGGCGCTGTGCGGCTGGCTGTCGTAGGTGAAAACAGCCAGGCCAAGCACCTCGTCCCAGTCGCAGTCCTTCTCGTGACACACCTCGGCCAACATTTCTTGAAGGGTCCGATTGGCTCGCTCGACTGGCCCGTCGGTCTGAGAGTGGTACGCAGTAGTCAGCTTCTGCTTCACGTCCATCACTTGCAAGAGCTTTGCCAAGAGCTTGGACGCGAACTGCGACCCCCTGTCAGACAGCCACACCTCGGGGAGACCAAAGCTGGGAATGAAGTTGGACACCAGCCGGTGCGCGATCGTGCTGGTCTCTTCGTCGGGCATAGCGTCTTCCACGACGAACTTCGACAGGTAGTCCTGGAGCACCAACACCTTGAGGTTGCCCTTCTCGGTGACCTCCAGCTTGAGGACGTCCATGGCCACCATCTGCCACGGCCGGTCTGGCCTGCGGCTCGATCGGTGACAGAGGCAACTTAGCACGTCGCACACGAGGCGGAACTCGTCGACGGTCGCCAGCTGACCAAGTGGCCGCGATAGTGCGAGTGCGGTTCTAGTTCTTGCGGCACTGCGCTACCGCTACCACGTCGGCGACTGCGCTGCCGGCGTCGGCTCGGCCGCGTCGCGGAACAGAGCCGTTGGCGTGTCCCTATACCGAGGGACGCGGCAGCGCACGCCGCGACCCGCGGCCACATGGCGCAGCTGACGACCCTGCAGACGACGCTACCCAACCTGACGGAGTTCCTGCGACACACTGCCTGCTTCTACACTGCAGGTTCGGCTACACTGAATGCGGCCCACACAAACTATAAGCGCGCCCACAAGCGTACACGGGAGCGTTACTGACTGAACACGGGCTCCACTAGACTTCCCAAACGGACAATTATCCAGAAAACCCACTTTCGGCTAGCCTATGTACCTCTAACCGCTCTTGAGGTGTTCGCTGCACTCCCGCAACTTTTCGTGCCACTTTGACTCCGTTCTGAACAGCGTACTTTGAATTCTGGTGCGCTGTGCGTCACGAATTTCACACCACTTCCTTTACCCAAACATCCGCCCAACAAACAACGCGGTCCCCTAGCACCGCAGCAGCCTTACGACAGACAACAGGTAACGCAAAAAGCACAAACCCGCAAATCACTCTTTGGCACAGCGCAAACATTGCGACGAACTAACAAGGCAACTCGACGCCCGAGTAACATTACAATTGGCTGGCGTCGCTGCAAAGGCGAGCCGTCCACGTCGCTTCAGCGCTCCACGCCGTGCACCGCCCTCTCGTGCCGGCGGACGGCGCCGCTCCACGCGCTGCGGAAGTCACAGAGGGAGCAGTGGAAGGGCTTGACACCCTCGTGGATGCGGCGGTGCGAGGTGAGGTTGCTGCTCTGCCCGAACGCCTTGCCGCAGACGTCGCATTTGAACGGCTGCACGTCCTGTAAACGAAATGGCACCACCGTGCGCAACATACACAGAACAATGCGCAGTAAAGACTGCACCAACTTGGTGAACAGTCCGTTCGTGCGTTCGCAGACTGCTCAGTCGATTGAAGCGCCGGCCGCACTCGGCGCACGCGTGCGGCTGCTCGCCCGAGTGGACGAGACGGTGCTGGGCGAGGCTACTCTTCTCCGAGAAGGCCTTGCCGCAGTCGGCGCAGAGGTGCGACTTCTCCTTCTCGTGCACCGCCGCGACGTGCTTATTCAGCTTTGACTGTTCCTTGGCGGCGTACGCGCAGTCGGCCCATCGGCAGCGGAACGGCCGCTCGCCGGCGTGCAGCCGCTCGTAGTGCGCCGCGAGAAACGCCGCCGAGGAAAACGTTATTGGGCACGCGGTGCACGCGAAGACCGCCGCGTCGCCGCTGAACCCTACAATCACAGTGCAACTGCGTCACTTCCACCGCACATAAACGCTTAGTCACTTCTGCACAAGCCTCGTTCCAAGCCGGCAATGAGAAAGGAGAAAGGTTGGGGGGGGGGGGGGGTCAGGCCCATCCGTGTAAAATCTGTGGTCCGAGGCTGACAACGGCCCCGCAGTGCCCTCGGGCGTCGTCGTTCAAGTCGGCAACGTTGAGCCGGGTGACGCAATGGCCAGCTATCGCACCCCTGGCGTGTCGGGCGGGGTGGCCACTCGACAGCTGCGACCGACTCCTTTTCAGCTCGCCCTTGACCGCCAGGCCGAGTCCTCGGTCCGACTTCGGCCCGAAAGAAGGTAGGCATCGTCTACCCGAGTGGATAACGGGCGCGGATCCCCCCCCCCGCCCCAAAAGCCATCCGAGGCATCCGTCGCCAGGCCGAGACAGAGCGAGGACAAGGAAGCAGCAGCAGCAGCCGCCCTTGCCGTTTCAACAACAACAACCACCACCACTTTCCACAACAGCAACAAACAACCCACAGTGCGCTCGCGTGTTCGCAGATGGCTCAGTCGATTGAGGCGACAGCCGCAGGAGGCGCACGCTGCACGGCCTCGTCCTCTCCCGCACCGACGCGCCGTGCCGCTGCTGACGAGCGGTCGACGTCTGCTCTTGCAGCGGACAGGTCAGCTCGGCGGCGTCGTCGACGGCCCGCAACGGCCAGCCGGTCGACAACGCAGCGTCGACATCGGTGGCCGGCTCGAGCGACCCGTTCACGACGGCCGCTGTGCCGACTGCAGGACGCGTCGACACCGCTAGTCCGGCTGCCGATGAAGGCGCGACAGGCTCGCGTGGAGACTCGGAGAGCTTCACTTCGCAGGAGACGGGCTCGCTCGATTGTCTGGCCATGGGACTGGAGGGCAGCGAGCGCGTCGTCGACAGCTGAGGAGGCTTCGGCTCGTCCACCGCCACCGAGGTCGCCTGCAGCAGAGAATCATTCACGGTAGACGCAACCGACCACGCCGAACTTCGACCTCGGGACTGAAGGCGAGCGGCTGTTGGAATGGCTGAGCGACGACAGCGGCCGAGGAGGCGGAGGGCTGCGAGGTCTTGAAGCAATAGAGGGCGCGGTACTCGGAGACCTCGCGGCTGTGACGCTCATTCTGTTGCTCCAGCTCCTGGCGGTGTCTGCAACCAAGGGCTTCACAGTCCCACACACAGTGTGTGACACACTCACACCGTTTCGAGCTGACCGCACCTCTCGAGCAAGTCGGCGAACCCTTCCTCGACCGCCTTGTTCATCTGCTCGGCCACCCGTTCGGCCAGCTCCGTCACATTGTTCTGAACAGGCGTTGCCGGCACTTCCACAGCTGTCGACTACCTACACCTCCCTACCGCTGCACAGCACGCGCACCGGAGCGCAACATGGCAAGCCAGCACCAGACCACTCGACGTTTGCCCAATCGTGCACGTAGCGCGTCGTGTCGCGCGTGTCGGTCGAACGCGCCGACAGACCGAACTGGCAGTAGGCGCAGTGGACGCGCTCCCTCACCCGTGACTCCGAGGAGGCAGCAACGGCGCTGCGGAGCGGCCACTGCGTCGACAACCGATCCTGGTCCAAATAGAAACTCGCTGCACTCGTCTTATCATCCATAATCCTTTTGAAAAATCGAAACCAACTTGCCACATGAATCAACGGTTGCCGACACAAATCAATTTGAAATTATTTGCATAGATCGCTCATGCACAGTAACAAATGGTTACGGTAGGCGAATACAGTAAACAACGCTTTTACATGACAAAGCTTTCTATAGTGGTTTCTTCTATTCTATATGTAGTTCCTTAGCATTTGATTCCGACCAATAATGTTCGCTGTTCTGGATGTGTATGTTCCTACCTTCCTCACTGTTCCAAGATACGCCGCAGCATTTGACACGACACAGTAAGAACCAATGTTGGTCACTTGGTATTCGCGGCTTCGTAGGCGCTGAGTCCCGCGTCTGGGTCCCACGTCTCGGTCTTGAGCGTCGTCTGTGGCGCCTGCACTCTCTCGCGGCTTTCTGAGGATCGAAGCGTTGTGGCGACACTGACATCTTCGTCGTCCTCGCCACCGCTATCGTGTTGCCAGTAGTAAATGGCGAGTCCAAGGGCCGCGCAGCTGCAGCAGAGCGCCAGCACTGCGCCGGTGCAGACGGCCGCAACGACAAGCCCGGACAAGGGAACGTCGGCTGGGGAGGCTGGCAGAGACGGCTCGCTCGGAGTCGCTGCGACAGCAGCTGACGTGGCCGCGCCGTGGACGGTTGCAGTTCGGTTGGACTTAGCTGCTGCGCTTCTCGCTTCAGCTTCCGCAACCGGCTTCCACCGCCCGGTCGTTTGAGCACTCACGTTGGCAACTTCGTACGGATATGTTGCTGGTAAGTTTGGCAGAATCGATACATTCACCGCAGCCTGCGTCCGCACAGACGCCCTTTCCGTATGCCTCTTCTCTACAGGAACAGTTTCGTCGACAGCAGACACTTCTTCAGCCGACTTGGACGATAGCATGAAATGGGTGGAACGAGTAGTCTTCCTGGTCCTTGTGACCGCTGCGTTTCTACCCGCTGTGGTGTCTGTCTGTCTTGGCAGAAACGCACGGATTTGTGCTAGTTTTCTCTGCACAAAGTAGCGCAAGGGATTCATGATGTAGGGCCGCGAGAATACGGAGTTGCAGTAGGAGTAGTTGCAGCAGCACGCCAGCGAGACGTTGTTCTGATCAACAACGCAGAACGTGGTGTCGTTAGAGATCCATGGGTGTAAATAGCGTTCTGTCGCGTTCGACTGTCGGTGGAGCGTCTCGCAGTCTTCATGGCGCTTCTGAAGCAGCGCCCACACGTCCTCCTCCGCGCCGCCGCTCCACCGCGGCTGCGGATTTTGGTAAACCCAAGGCCGTATCTGCGGCGGCTCTGGCAGGCTATACGTGCGCAAATCGAAGTGCGCACTGCACCAGCGCGTCCCGCTCGTCGGGTGCGGCACGGGCAGGATCTCCGCCACGTAGCAAGTGGTGCGTCTTGCCGCGAATCGTCGTATGCGTGCGAATTCCGTCGCCACGTCGATTGGATCGACGCAGAAGTCGAATCCGCTGCAGCAGCAGCGGAATCTTCCGAATCCAGCGACATTCTCATTCTCAAACAGCCTGCAGTTGGCTCTCCGGCCGCCGATACAGGAAGATGGGAGCGAATTAGGCGGCTTGAATCCGAGCGCTGTGAGTCGCGACTCGGAGAAGCGCGGCGGTGGGAGCAGCTCTAGAGTCGCCTCGTAGTACACGTTCCCCTCCGACAACGTCCATGGCCGGTTGAAAGAGCCGACGCGCTGCACCCACCTAGAAACTTAGTCGTCTCTTCGCTACTACAAGCTCACATAACGCAGTAGATACGGTCGCATCTCATACGATAAGTTGAAGTCTCCTTGCAGGCACTTCAGTGACGAAGCCGCGCGGAGCAGCAGGCAGCCCACAGCGATCCCTATGAGCGACATCACCATCAAAGCGCTTTCATCTCCCCTGGTAATATCCACACATACCTGTATCCATCCAAACAGACTCTTTTACAACACAATTTAAAAGTGTGGACTCCACTGCAGTTGATTCTTTTTATAACAAGGTCGAGAGCAGCATACATGCCATTCTTCGCCTGCTTTCCCTCTGGACTGCAAAACTGCAAAACTGATGTCAAAATGACGTCGACAATGCAGTTAGTGTTGCTATAGCGGTACCTCCATGTAAGTGCTCCAAAGGTGCCCCAAGGGGCATTATTCTTTCAACTTCTTCTTTCTCTGGGGCACTATTGGAAGGGCGCACTATTGTTGCAGTTAGTGTTGCAGTTAGTTGGGTAGTGTTGCAGTTAGTGTCGTACGCCTGAACGTCGTCGACAGCGTGTGGAACTGCTGCGCGCTCGGCGTCAGCTGCGAGGCGCACACGAGGAGGCGGAACTCGTCGACGGTCGCGAGTTGACCAAGTGTCTTCGCTAGTGCTGGCGCGGTTCGTTCGTACGGTACTGCGCTGCCGACGCTGGCTCGGCAGCCGACGCCGGAACAGAGCCGTTGCTGTCTCGCTTCAGCCGAGGGACGCGGCAGCGCGCGTCCCGACCCTCGGCCACACGGCGCAGCTGACGACACTGCAGACGACGCTTGCATTGCGAGACAACCTGACTCAGTTCCTGCGACAGACTGCCTACATTCTATACTGCAGGCCCCGCTACAGTGAGTCAGCCCGCGCAACAACTACATGTATAGGCGCGCCAATATGCGTACACTAGAACACTCCTGCTGAAATTGAACACGGTGTGCCGGTCGACTTCTCAATGGACACCCATCCAATATTAATCCATTGAAGCAACGCCATGCGCCTCTAACCCCTGCCCCGTTCCTCAATCATTGACAGATGTGCGGAGCGCACGCAACAATTCTTGTACATCTTCTGCTTGCTACCGTATCCACGGTCTGCTACAGCCTCTTCGTCGTCGTCGACAATCACCCACGAGAGCAGAGCACGGCAAAGCGCCCTCACGAAGACGACACTCACATTCCACGTGACTCGCTTGTCCGTTCTGAGCTCTTTTCTCATGTGCGCCACACCACAAATTCTGGCCCACTTTCTGGTTCACACACGCGCCAAACAAACAACGCGGCCACCAACACCGTGTCCTTACGACGGCTAACGAAAAGAAGGCACAAACGCGCAATCACTCTTTGGCACATGCACATTGGCACATTACAATACAATCATGGCGACAAAACTAGCAAATTAACCCCCACAGGGCTATGCCCCCATGTCGTGAGTGCTGCGTGAGACCTCAGTGGCGCTGCTCCCAACCACGGCACGTGTGATCACGGCCCAAGTCGGATGCGCGCAGCGCAGTGTTCATGCCACCCTTCCACCACTCTATCTGGCGTTATGCAATCAGCCATGTCCTTTACTGTCGTTGACGTTCACCCGATTTACTTAGGGTTCATACAATTTACTCAGCAGTAGACGTTTTACTTAGCGTTCAACAGATTGACTTGCAAACTAACATATTTACTGCTGCAAAATTTGCTTAGTAAACAGTTTTAGTTTGCGAAAAAAAAATTGCCCCATGCCCTACCCTTGAGTGACACATCAATGAACAGCTTTCTGAACAGACTCCGAGTTCTGATGTGCGCCACAAAATTCACACAACTTTCTTTAAACAAACATCGGCCAAACAAACAACGCAGCCCATTAAACAGCGCACCAGTGTTACGGCGGCTAACGAAAAAAAGCACAAACGCGTCATCACTCTTTGGCACATGGACAACAGCACAGTACAAACAATGCGACAAACTAACAATTCAACTCGACGAGCGAGTAACATTACAATTAGCGGACGACGCTGCAAACGGCGAGCCGTCCACGTCGCTTCAGCCCTCCACGCCGTGCACCGCCCTCTCGTGCCTGCGGACGTGGCCGCTCCGCGCGCTGCGGAAGTCGCAGAGGGAGCAGTGGAAGGGCTTGACGCCCTCGTGGAGGCGGCGGTGCGCGGTGAGGTTGCCGCTCTCCCCAAACGCCTTGCCGCAGACGTCACATTTGAACGGCTGCGCCTTCTGCAGAACGAAATTGCACCATACACAGAACACTGCACAACAAGAATCAAGCCAACTTGGTGGACAGTCCGTTCGTGCGTTCGCAGATGGCTCAATCGGTTGAAGCGCCGGCCGCACTCGGCGCACGCGTGCGGCTGCTCGCCCGAGTGGACGAGACGGTGCTGGGCGAGGCTCCTCTTCTCCGAGAAGGCCTTGCCGCAGTCGTCGCAGACGTGCGGCTTCTTCTTCTCGTGCACCGCCGCGACGTGCTGCAGCAGCTTCGACTGCTGCTTGGCGGCGTAAGCGCAGCCGGCCCATCGGCAGCGAAACGGTCGCTCGCCGGCGTGCAGCCGCTCGTAGTGCGCCTCGAGAAATTCCGCTGCCGAAAACGTCATTTCGCACGCGGTGCACGCAAAGACGTCGTTGCGCTCTAGAAGGAGTAGGATTCAACGGAACCACTCGTCCTTATTCAATCATAAACTATAATAAACTAATAAGCTACGGTTCTCGGCCGACGGCTGCGCGACGCGTAGGGCGGCGGCGGCGTCGACGCGGCGCCTGAGGCGGTGTTCGCGCTCGAGCTGTCGGTGGTAGTCGACGCCGTAGTCGACGAGCAGCTCCTCGCCGCGGCACACGGCGCGTCGCGTCACGTAGTACAACTCGGCGCCCACCACGCACACGCACAGCGCCGTCGACGCCTCCCCCACCTCTGCAACACCGACAGCAGTCACTAAAACCAACCACACACGAACAGACACGCACGTCCGTGGTTCACGTAGCGCATCCAGTTGCCGAACTCGACGGGTCCTCCGTCGATCCATTTGGGTCCATCGGCCGTGTCGATCTGCCACGAGTAGCCACTGCGGTCCGCCTCCGCAAATGTCGCCCTGGCGACGCCCTGCAACTTGGAAAAGTCGCAAAGGCAAAGTGCAAACAAAACCGACGGCCGACCTTGTAGGGCCCGAAGGCGCATCCGGCGTCGAGTGGGACGGCGGCCCAGACGCCGAGGCCGTCGACGGCGCTGCGGCCGATCTGCAGGCAGGGCGGACAGGAGCGCCGACTGTACTCCGCCTCGCCGCTCGCCGCCTACGCAACCCAACACCGCGACTCTCATCTGCCCACGCGCACAGACGCACGCACGCACTCACCTCGCTGTCGCCGACGAACAGCAGCGGGTGCTGCAGGCAGCCGCCGCGCCGCGTCCGATCGCAGCCGTAGCAG
Source organism: Paralinhomoeus sp. GSCO2_6 (assembly GCA_030248085.1). Taxonomy (NCBI): domain Eukaryota; kingdom Metazoa; phylum Nematoda; class Chromadorea; order Monhysterida; family Linhomoeidae; genus Paralinhomoeus; species Paralinhomoeus sp. GSCO2_6. Next base: position 30,638 of record JASAMY010000019.1, read on the forward strand.
TCTGAAGACAGCGACTCATTGCACCGGTGTCGACAACAAACGAACGCACTTACAAAATTGGTCGACGGTGGCGCGCTTGCGGCCGCGCGCTCCTGTCGGCGGCGCGCCTCCGTCGTCGGAGTCGCTGTCGACGCCCATTTCGGCGTAGCTGACGACGCGACGCTGACGCGCGCTGCGTCGCGTCGGCGCCGTCGTCAGCTCTTGCCGCGCTCTCTCTAGAAAAAGAAAAACAGTAGTTAGTGGCCAAAGTGGAGAAAGCGCTCCAAAAGCGTCTGTGCCTCTGGGTCCCTCGTCTCTCGACTGCTTCGTCAACGCCCTTGCCTGCTTTCTCTTCGGGGCGACGTTTTCCTTGTCGGCGTCGACTTCCGGCGCGGCGCTTTCCTCGTCCGCCCATCGGACGCGCCGTCGAGCGGCCGACTGCTGCCCGACGAACAGCGGCGGCTCCGCCGGCAGCCCTTCAAACGCCATTTATTCAAAAAGAATATGCAAAAAAAAAAAAGAATTTCAGCCGGTCGAACCTAGCTGGAGCAGCGCTCTGTAGTTGGCGAGGATGTTCTCGTGTCGGCGGCGCTCCTCCGCCGACAGCGCCGCCCACCGAGCCGCCGCAAAGTACGAGCTCGCTTCGCGATCCGGCTCGACTTTCGTTTCCATCTTTTAAATTTTCAAATCCGATGTTTACCAGACGAGAATACGACGACGACGACGACGAAAATACAACAGACGAGAATTCAAAAACTACAGTGACGTGACACATTATTTGCATAAGCGTTTGATTTGTGTACCGTACTGCGTACCGTAAATAAATACGTGACACCCACAAACACGCCGAGACGCCTGGTAGTGTGTAAGAAACAATTCCGACAACTAAGGACGTAATGTGCTTGCTTTCTTTGACTTGTGACAAAAGCTGCAGTGCTTCAAAATCAATCAAAAAAAATCAATGTTTTTATTGATGCAAGCACCGACACAGAGACCGTAAACCAACGCACGGGGTACGAAGGGGCGATGCATCATAATAACACTGTTTCACTAACACTACCTACGGCGTTCTTCTCCCGCGAGGGAAGGTGGGCCGCCACCTGGCACGGATTTCGGGCCGAAGCCCGGAGCCGCCCTACACCGAGGCAATGAGAGCGATTCATCCCTTGCCCAAGGGGATTCGCGACTCAGTGACCTCGGTGGAAGGGAGTTGAACCCCCGACCACGAGCGCGCCGAGCACGACGCATTACCACTGAGCCACTACGCATTACCGCTTGTCCTGTCTTGTCATTTTTGCGAAACAGTTGAATTTTAGACGGCACGACACATCGTCTTAATTGTATCTCCGACTGAAAGGAGGGACGGAGCAGGAGAAGTTTATGTTTGGTTTGTCGGCGCAGCACCAAGACGCATGCTTCGCACTTGCAACGTGTTGATCGGTCAATTGCCGCAGCTCCACTGGTGTGCAGCTGCGCTGAAGTGGATGCCGAGTGCGCCGACGTATGAGGCCGACGTATGTACAAGCTGTCGTGTTCCGGTTCAGGTGCATTCCGGCAACCATGAATACGTGTTTTGGTGGGTGCTTGCGTGCGTGCGTGCGTGCGTGTGCGGCTCTCAAAGCCAACGAAGCTAAGAGTGGCAGTGTGGTCCTGGTTGTCTCCAGTACAGATCACACGTATCAGTATTCGCGAATAGGCGCTTGCAGTGTTTCAATCAAGCGAAAGTACCGTCACTTCACTAATAACATCCGATTTGCTTTTGTGTCACGATTTGCGTCACGCGCTCAACAACACCACTCGTTTGATAAACTGCAACCTTTGAAACCAGATAAACGCAGTATCACCTACATACGGTAGAGGACACCAATTGCAGGATACCTATGTAGACTGCTTGCTTTTAATTGCTTGCTGTGCGGAGCGCACGCAACAATTCTTGTACATCTTCTGCTTGCTACCGTATCCACGGTCTGCTGCAGCCTCTTCGTCGTCGTCGGCAATCACCCACGAGAGCAGAGCACGGCAAAGCGCCCTCACGAAGACGACACTCACATTCCACGTGACTCGCTTGTCCGTTCTGAGCTCTTTTCTCATGTGCGCCACACCACAAATTCTGGCCCACTTCCTGTTTTACACACGCGCCAAACAAACAACGCAACGCGGCCAACACCCACCGTGTCCTTACGACGGCTAACGAAAAGAAGGCACAAACGCGCAATCACTCTTTGGCACATGCACATTGGCACATTACAATACAATCATGGCGACAAAACTAGCAAGTTAACCCCCACAGGGCTATGCCCCCCTGTCGTGAGTGCTGCGTGAGACCTCAGTGGCGCTGCTCCCAACCACGGCACGTGTGATCACGGGCCAAGTCGGATGCGCGCAGCGCAGTGTTCATGCCACCCTTCCACCACTCAATCTGTCGTTATGCAATCAGCCCTACCCTTTACTGTCGTTGACGTTCACCCGATTTACTTATGGTTCATACAATTTACTCAGCAGTAGACGTTTAACTTTGCTTCAACCGATTGACTTGCAAACTAACATATTTACTGCTGCAAATTTTGCTTAGTAAACAGTTTTAGTTTGCGAAAAAAGAAAATTGCCCAATGCCCTACCCTTGAGTGACACATCAATGAACAGCTTTCTGAACAGACTCCGAGTTCTGATGTGAGCCACTAAATTCACACAACTTTCTTTAACAAACATCGGACAAACAAACAACGCGGCCCCTTAAACAGCGCACCAGTGTTACGGCGGCTAACGGAAAAAAAGCACAAACGCGTCATCACTCTTTGGCACATGGACAATAGCACAGTACAAACAATGCGACAAACTAACAATTCAACTCGACGAGCGAGTAACATTACAATTGGCGGACGACGCTGCAAACGGCGAGCCGTCCACGTCGCTTTAGCGCTCCACGCCGTGCACGGCCCTCTCGTGCTTGCGGACGTTGCCGCTGAGCGCGCTGCGGAAGTCGCAGAGGGAGCATTGGAAGGGCTTGACGCCCTCGTGGATGCGGCGGTGGGCGGTGAGGTTGCTGCTCACACCAAACGCCTTGCCGCAGACGTCGCATTTGAACGGCTGCACCTTCTGCAAACGAAATGGCACCATCCGTGCAGAACACTGCACAACAATGAAGTCAAAGACCAACTTGGTGGACAGTCCGTTCGTGCGTTCGCAGACTGCTCCTGTCGTTGAATCGCCGGCCGCACTCGGCGCACGCGTGCGGCTGCTCGCCCGTGTGGATGAGGCAGTGCGCGGCGAGGTCTTCTTTTCGCGCGAAGGCCTTCCCGCAGTCGGCGCAGACGTGCGGCTTCTTCTTCTCGTGGACCACCGCGACGTGCTGCTTCAAGTCCCACTGACGTGTGGCAGCGTAGGCGCAGTCGTTCCATCGGCAGCGGAACGGCCGCTCGCCGGCGTGCAGCCGCTCGAAATGCGTCGCGAGAAACGCCGCCGAGGAAAACGTCATTCCGCACGCGCTGCACGCAAAGACGTCGCTGCGCCCTATAAGGAATTCGATTCAACGGGGCCACTCACATTACAGAATCATGGAAAAGTACCGTTCTCGGCAGACGGCTGCGCGGAGCGTAGGGCGGCGGCGGCGTCGACGCGGCGCCTGAGGCGGTGTTCGCGCTCGAGCTGTCGGTGGTAGTCGACGCCGTAGTCGACGAGCAGCTCCTCGCCGCGGCCCACGGCGCGTCGCGTCACGTAGTACAACTCGGCGCCCACCACGCACACGCACAGCGCCGTCGACGCATCGCCCGACTCTGCAACGAAGACGGCACACACTACAACCATCCACACCCACCCACACACGCACGCACGTACGCACGTCCGTGGTTCACGTAGCGCATCCAGTTGCCGAACTCGACGGGTCCTCCGTCGATCCATTTGGGTCCATCGGCCGTGTCGATCTGCCAAGAGTAGCCACTGCGGTCCGCCTCCGCAAACGTCGCCCTGACGACGCCCTGCAATTCGACAAGATTCGGAAAGGCAAACCAAAGAAAAGGAAAAAAGACGGCGAACCTTGTAGGGTCCGAAGGCGCATCCGGCGTCGAGTGGGACGGCGGCCCAGACGCCGAGGCCGTCGACGGCGCTGCGGCCGATCTGCAGGCAGGGCGGACAGGAGCGCCGACTGTACTCCGCCTCGCCGCTCGCCGCCTACGCAACCCAACACCGCGACTCTCGACCACCCAAGCGCCAACACGCACGGACGCACTCACCTCGCTGTCGCCGACGAACAGCAGCGGGTGCTGCAGACAGCCGCCGCGCCGCGTCCGATCGCAGCCGTAGCAGTCTGAAGACAGCGACTCATTGCACAGGTGTCGACAACAAACGAACGCACTTACAAAATTGGTCGACGGTGGCGCGCTTGCGGCCGCGCGCTCCTGTCGGCGGCGCGCCTCCGTCGTCGGAGTCGCTGTCGACGCCCATTTCCGCGTAGCTGACGACGCGACGCTGACGCGCGCTGCGTCGCGTCGGCGCCGTCGTCAGCTCTTGCCGCGCTCTCTCTAGAAAAAGAAAAACAGTAGTTAGTGGCCAAAGTGGAGAAAGCGCTCCAAAAGCGTCTGTGCCTCTGGGGCCCTCGTCTCTCGACTTCTTCGTCGACGCCCTTGCCTGCTTTCTCTTCGGGGCGACGTTTTCCTTGTCGGCGTCGACTTCCGGCGCGGCGCTTTCCACGTCCGCCCATCGGACGCGCCGTCGAGCGGCCGACTGCTGCCCGACGAACGGCGGCGGCTCCGCCGGCAGCCCTTCAAACGCCATTTATTCAAAAAGAATATGCAAAAAAAAAAGAATTTCAGCAGGTCGAACCTAGCTGGAGCAGCGCTCTGTAGTTGGCGAGGATGTTCTCGTGTCGGCGGCGCTCCTCCGCCGACAGCGCCGCCCACCGAGCCGCCGCAAAGTACGAGCTCGCTTCGCGATCCGGCTCGACTTTCGTTTCCATCTTTTAAATTTTGAAATCCGACGTTTACCAAAATACAACAGACGAAAATTCAAAAACTACAGTGTCGTGACACATTATTTGCATAATCGTTTGATTTGTGTACCGTATTGTGTACCGTAAATAAATACGTGACACCCACAAACACGCCGAGATGCCTGGTAGTGTGTAAGAAACAATTCCGACAACTAAAGACGTAATGTGCTTGCTTTCTTTGACTTGTGGCAAAAGCTGCAGTGTTTGTCCTGTCATTTTTGCGAAACAATTGAATTTTAGACGGCACACCTCTTAATTGTATCTCCGACTGTAAGGAAGGAGAAGTTTATGTTGGGTTTGTCGGCGCAGCACCAGGACGCATGCTTCGCACTTGCAACGTGTTGGTCGGTCAATTGCCGAAGCTCCACTGCTGTCCACCTGCGCTGAAGTGGATGCCGAGTGCGCCGACGTATGAGGCCGACGTATGTACAAGCTGTCGTGTTCCGGTTCAGGTGCATTCCTGCAACCATGAATACGTGTTTTGGTGGGTGCTTGCGTGCGTGCGTGCGTGCGTGCGTGTGCGGCTCTCAAAGCCAAAGAAGCTAAGAGTGGCAGTGTGGTCCTGGTTGTCTCCAGTACAGATCACACGTATCAGTATTAGCGAATAGGCGCTTGCAGTGTTTCAATCAAGCGAAAGTGCCGTCACTTCACTAATAACATCCGATTTGCTTTACAGGTCCGCAATCTCCTAGCCTCCGCCGAAGGCCAACGCCTTATCACTCGCGCTATCACCACCACTCGCGCTGACACCAATTGCAGGATACCTATGTAGACTGCTTGCTTTCGTGTGTATCTGTGCATATACACACGTTCGTCATAGAGCCAAACAACGTGTTGCGAATGGAGTTTAGCTTGCGTGTGGGGCTCGGCGGCGGTGCTGTGCATCAGTTTTTCCTCGATGGGCGGTGCGCTCTTTCTGCCGCTCCTCCACAGCAAGGACGGTCGTCAGAGACGGCGCTGGACCCTGGCCCTGACCGCCTTGGCCGTGGCCACGCTCGGCGCCGACGCCCTCTTGCACCTCGACCCCGAGGTGTCGTGAAAATACTAACGTCGCATTTAATTGAAACAAAATGCCTTTAAACGTTCAATTTGTTAGGCTTTTGGGCACGCACGCGCACGAGCAGGACGACGAAGAATTAGAGGCGCATGACGTCCATGAAGAGCCCTCGACCGGCTCCGCGATGAGAAGTGGGCATTCGGGTACGTTTCAACTACTTTTGCACTGTACAGTATCCAGGAGCCGTACAGTACAGTAAGCCTCTTGGATTCAAAAAAAAATGGCGAGTGACACAACGCAGATGAGGTTGCTGAGCCACACGAAGGCAAAGGGGGTCACCACCATGTTTAAAATGTCGGTGGTATTGGCGACGATCTACGTACGTCGTCTACGTTGCCGACTGCATCTCGCACTACATTGGGGTATACTCGATAGTAGTATCACGACAGACTGTCAGGTTTCCGTGCCCTTGCAGAGCACAATCGTACCACAAAGACAGCAGTTCGCCGCTCTGGCAGCAGTTGGCGCTGTAGATCGCAGGTTTCCTAACCGGTTTCGCCGTCATTATCTTGGCCGGGGAGTACGAACACGACATCCCACAATGGCTGAGCACGCTCTTTCCGCTTGCACAAGCATGCGATGGTACCGTAGCGGCACGTCATGAAAGCTAACACATACCGTACCCCCTTGCAACAAGGGCCCTAGTGCATCCGCTTGTAACTTGTGCCTAGATTCATCCCTGTCTGACTAGTGTGCTGCGAGCCTCCTGGTGACAAAATTTGGACGTCTTTTTGTCAATATACACGGTGGTCTTGCGGAAAACATTAGCGTTGTCAGTATCCCTTTTTCGCTCATCGCAAGAATCACCTGTTTAACCGTATTTCTGACCGGTGAATATTAGACCCATGGGGTTGAGATCGACAAACGTCGAGGTAGACACCAGCAGCCGCAGTAGTGGACGATTTCCGAAGCGCAACTGTACCCGTAGTCGCAAAGGTTGAGCAGCGGCGGTGAAGATGCACAGACTTACAGACGACAACGACGCCTGCACATGGAGATTGCTTCTGGGTCGATTCCAGCAGCAGCACAGCAGCAGCAGCAGCCAGCAACATTCGAATGCCGGCAAAAAACCCGTCGAGACGCGTAGAGAGAAATTCGTACAAACCGCAGTTGCATTGTAGAAGTGCGCGCGTCGTCTCGCAGCGTGGATAAAATTCGACACTTCGTAGAGCACTGGACAGCCAGAAGGGACAGCAGAGGCTCAGAGACGACAGCAGTGCGAAAACATGACGCGTCGAGCGGTCGACATCCGAACGCGAGATGGGCGGCGGAAGGCGGCAGTCAACTGGCCGTCCCGCGAAAACGATTGCGTGTCGACCGCCGGCACCAACGGCTCGCTGCGACAGACAGTCACAGAACGAGAGAACACAACGCCAGCAGCAGCAGCAGTCAGCAACGTCGGGCCAGCAGCAGCAGGTCGAAAATCGTCGTCGAGAAGAGTCGACAGGTCGATAGAGATTGTCGGTTGTCCCCTCAGCGGCTGCCGTTCCTGCCGCCGCCGCCCGAGGGAGGCGGCTGCGGGGCGGCGGTTGACGGCTGGGGCTGGGTCTTGTCCAGGATGCAGAGCAGCGAGTCGTCGGCGCAGTTGGCGAGCACCGCGAGGTTGGGCGCGACCTTGCCCAGCAGCGCGGTGGAGTACTCGCAGCTGGGGAAGACGTAGAGGGAGCCGAGCGCGCCGCGCAGCGTCACCACGCCCACGGCCCTCTTCTCCAGCAGGTAGGCGGCGAGACTCGAGAGTCGCTTCGACTCGAAAGCCGCCGCCCCGGTCGCGGTCGGCAGCCGCTCCTCCACGGCCAGCAGGTAGGCGACCTCGTCCGGCGCGTTGTTGACGAAGCGGTCGTGGAGCGAGGCGCGCCCGCCGGCGGCCGGGGTGCCCAGGTTCTCGATGGACATGCGCTGCGTGACGGACAGCTCGACGCTGCGACCGTTCCGAGCGTCCACCAGTTGAGTGGTGATGAAGCCCTCGTCGCCCGTCAGCCGGTAGAGCGACACCGGGTACGGGTTCTTCTTGAGTAGCAGTTGACCTGGGGACGACAAGAGAGTACAAGCGTGCCGCCGACCCAAGTTGCGATACGCACCATTCCAAATCGCAGTGTAGTTCTTCCTGAGGTCTTCGAGACCCGCAGCAGTCATGCTCGAGACGGCCTTTCGCGCCTTCTTGGGCGGCTCGGGCGCCAGTGGCGGCGCCGCCTCCTCCGACCGTCCGCCGGTCGCAGCCTTCCTCGCGGCGTCGACGCCGTCGTCGGCGTCGGAGAAGTCGCTCGTCGACTCGCCGCCGCTGCTGTCGGCGCCGCCGCGGATTTCCTGGGGCGGCGAGGGCGGCGTCTGGGGCCCTCGGCGCCGCTTGAGGGACGCGGAGGAGGGCGGCGGGGGCAGCGGGGGCGTGGCGGGTTCGCGCCGGGCGCGGCGGGGAGCGGGCAGGGCCGAGAGGGCCGGCGGCGTGCGCGCCTCCTCGTCGTCGCTGCGCAGCAGCTCGCTCTCTCTGCAATTGCGTCTCCGCGTCGCGCTCTCTGTCGCAAGGGCGCCGCCGCTCTCCGGCTCACTCTCCAAAGTCGACGCGTATCTGGGCGGCCTTGCCGGCGGCGTAGGGCAGCTTGAAGCCGCCCCGCATGGCGCGGTGCGCCGCGGCCGCCGCCTCGACCGTGACGAAGGTCGCGACCGCGTGGTCGGCCCCGGGCGCGTACTCGAGCTCCTCCACCACCCCGTAACGGTCCAGCTCCAGCTCCAGGTACTTTAGCGACGTCCACGACCCTGCAACTATGGACCGACCGTCAATAACGGTGTACCGCACCGGCCCACGTTGGAGGACCCTACCTTTGCTTAAAATTAAAAACGCCTTCCAGACGCATTTTGGGCCAGTTAGTCAATTTTTAGCCGAAAAAGTACCATCTTAAGGTGAAATGTTTCGATTGATCTCGAAGATGCACACGTCCCTCCCTCTCTTTTCAAAATAGCCCTTGGCTCAAGGTACCCAACGCAACCCAACCCAACAGACAAGACTCTACCCAACGCGCCGATGTAGAGCTTCTGACTCTTGACGGGCTTGGCGTAGCCGATGTTCATACGACTCGAGCCGGACCGCAGCGGCTTTTCCTGCTCGTTGTACTTCGCCTCCAAGGACATGTCCAGATTCTGCAAGGTGTCGACCCCATTCACATCAGGGCCTCCATCCACGACAGTGTGCAACGCGCCAGCAACAGCGTTTAGGGGAGCCAGTCTCCTAGGATCGGACTGACTGGGTCTCATCTCTCACTAGCAGCGGTCAATGATGTTATGTGTGACCAGCCAGAGAGAGGCTCCCGCGATCATAGAAGCGGCCCACACGCAAACAAACAGAGACGGACCTCGAATCTGAGGAATGCGTATGCGAAGCTGGCGTCCTTGGGCGTCTTGATGTCAATGTCCTCGACGAGGCCGTAGCGCTCGAAGATGCGCCGCAGCTCGCTCTGCCGGACGTCAACTGGCAGGTTGCCCAAGAACAACGTCCTGGAGACGTACAAAGCCGCTGTCAGTCAGTCCGCGCGCGTTCGTGCGTCGGTCCCGCAGCACGGTCGACCTGGTGGTGAGCTGATCCTTGTCCTCTTGCCTCTTCCACTCCTCCAGGTCCTCGCGCTTCGGCAGCTTCTTCTCGTAGTCCAGCAGGGAGGGACTGCCGAAAGGCGCAGAAGACTTCGAGCCGCCAAAACCCGAACCGCCGCCGCCGCCACCGGACGACTTGTGCTGGTGGTGGTGGTGGTGTCGACCGCCCGATGACGACGAGGAGGACGGGCCGGCTCGCGACGAAGATTGATGGCTCCGCCGGCCGCCGCTACCGTAGTCGGCGCCGCGGGAATTCAACTCGGCCTTGACCTGCTGTGGACACACCGCGGACACAGTGTGTTGTCCGTTCATCTGTTGGTCCGCGGACTCACGAGCCGGCCCTCCTGGTCCCTGATCACTCCGGCGGGGTCGACCCTGAGCCGCTTGCCCAGCGCGCCCTGCAGACTCCTCTTCAGCTCGTAGCGAGCGCGTCGAGCCGCGTCCGGCGCGGCGAAGTTCACGTAGCAGATGCGGTCAAAGCCTTGCGTGTTCGCGATCACTTTCGTCTGGAGCGCGCGCGGCCGCTCGTGGGAGACGGCACTGGCAACGACAATGACCAAACAGACCTCAAATGGTCCGTAGCTCTTGAATTCGTGTCTGACAATACTGCGGATGTCGTCGTCGCTGCAGCGTTTGTCCAGATAGGTCAGTCGCAGGTTGCGGTACTCCTCGGGCGACCGGCTACCGCCCGAGCGCTCCTTGCCGCCGCTGTAGAACTGTACGTACTCTGGGTGGGGCGCTGCGTCTAAAACACGGAAAAGAAAGCTAGACGGAAAACGAAACGGAAAAGAGCGACTCTTACTGCGGAAAGTGTCGCTTCTGCGCTCCTTAGAGCTCCTCACGGAGTTGTGCCGCTCGCCGCTTCTGGGATGGTCGCTTTTTCTTGCGCTACTCGACCTGTACCTTCTGTCCAGCGACGGCGAAGCCATTTTACTTTACTTTATTTTTGTCCCCGAGTCCCAAGAAATGCGAAACACGGTAGCCAAAACGCGAAATACGGTAGCTGTCCAATTTTGATTTGTTGGCTATAATTCAGGCTTAAGCGGTGCTTAGGCTTAGGCCTAGACCTTGCATAGGATTATGCTTTCCAAATTATTTTTTGGTATCTTACCCTTCCGGTTTTCCCACCAAATATTCTGCCTCCCGAGGAGGGCAATCGATTTTTGGGAATATTACGCTCAATCTTCGTTAAATCGCAAAACTGGCTAGCAAAGCGCCCATGTTTGATTTGGCAGGCGCAACGCAACCGACACCACGCGACGTTCGCAGCCACGCCCCCAACAGCAATTCCAGCAACGTTGCTGATAGCAACAAATGCAGCGGCGCGCGTGCATTGTTGTTGTAGACTCTGCTGAAACTCTAGCATATAGTGACAAACAGAAACATAAACAAGCAAACGACCGAAACAGCTGGAACCGCCGCGCGTTTAGTGCCGAACTATTCAGCTGACACGCGACACTACAATTGACCACACGGCCCACACCCCAAGATGCAGGCCCGCCCGGCCCGGCCCGGCCCACACAGAGTGGGCCTGGAATTCCTGCATGGGCCGGGCTGGGCAGGGCCGAAAGAGTTAGAAGAGCACTGTCCCGAAAGCGAGGGCTGACACTTAGAAAGAATCATGAGAAAAGCCGACGAGGAAAAGAGGCTGCATCAAAAAGGGAAACGGGTTGCTGAAGTGTGGGCCGCAAAATCGCGCGTCAAATCGACTGAAATAACAAGCGATAGTCTCTGTTTCAGCCTCCTCACAAGTGACAACCGTTTGGCCGACACAACTTCACTATCGCCCCCCCCCCCCCAACAGAGTTGCGGCTGCATGATCACGACTGACTGATGAATGCATGACTTGACTGATGTTTTGATTTCGAGCCGAGCCGCATCAGCAATCGAAGTGCGACTTTGCAGCGCGCCGAGCGAAGGAACGAACGGGTGGCGAACGATAGTTTGGGGCAGCGGAGACCTTGAGGGCGCAAAATTGCCCCAGTTCGCATTCCGTCAAGTCTCAGTTCGAATGAGGAGCGCATGCTAAGGAAATTCCGCCGCATCTTACACCCTTGGAAACGTCCGTCTTTTGGACTTTTTCTAACATTCTCGCTTGACTTTGTGCTGAAGTCATACTACAGTCGTACTACAACTCGTACTACAGTCGTACTTCGACTCGTAGCGTCGCTTGACAGATGATCGTCTCGGGAGGATTAGCTCTAGAACACACAGAACGCAGACTCGCCGAAGACGCTGATAGTGAAACGCTAATCCCCTCAGCTGATACCGTCGTCCATTTAGACAGTGTTGGGCGTACCGTGCAAGCACAACTATACATGTGCGGTCATTAGATCGCTGCTTTACGTCAGTCACATCTTTTGTGGGCATGTGGCGAGCTACCGCACTTTGCGTCGCGTTCGCGCTGTCGCTCCTCGCCACTACTGGAGCGGTGAAGGTGCGCATCGTCCAGGTGGACTACGACAGAGACGGACCAGAACTGTCGCCAACCACGGGCTGGCTGAAACGCGTGCAGGACGCTGCGCTGCCAGGACAGCAAGTGTGGAGCTCGCGCGCCGCGCTGGCCGGTACAACTCATATCGATTGCTCGCTAGGTGAGTGCCGATGATTCCAGCAGCCACTTCCGGCAGTTCAACGAGCGTCCAGTGGACGGAGGAGACGGCAGATCCGTCCGTCTCGAGCAGCGCTTCAAAGGGGTGCGGATCTTTCCTCCATGTAGCAATGACGCAACTGGTCGGCTTGCAGTTCGAGGTGTTTGGCTACGGCGCGGCCGTCTTCGAGCGCGCAAGCGGTGCCTTCGCGACCTACAACGGCGCGGTCGTCGACGGACTCGAGGCGCTCGTGGCCGTCGGCGACTTCGCCGCCATGGCCGAGAGGGCGCCGGCAGTGCTGGAGGCGGTCAAGGCGCGCACCAAGGGATCCTCCCGGAGGAGACAGCCCAAGGACTACGGCCTTGGAGTTCAAGAAGCGGCCACACCCATCGTGCACGTCGATGAGCGCAGTGGGGAGGCGCGCAAGGCGTATCTGGTGCAGTACGAGGACGGGCACGCGCCGCAACCGAGCCATCCGCACGTTGTCGTCGACGAACAAGGTGTCGTCTCGGTGTCCCGCGTAATACACAGTCATTTGTACATGTACATACACTGAGAACTCCATTGCAGGCAATGTTCTCGAGGAGTGGAAAGGCCTGCAGACGGGCGTGAGGTACAAGCGCGTGAAGGCGAGCGGTCCAGGGGGAAACGAGAAAACCGGCAGACGCTACTACAGCTACAACCTCGACGTATAAACAGCTTGGCCATTGCTGTCGTCTTGTCTGTCCGTTTGAGTGGGCCTATTGCCTTTGTCAGGTCATCAAGTACCGCAAGCCTTTCCGCTTTCGTAAGCGCTGCTCCATGGAGAATGCGCGCGTGAGAACGGTCGACTGTCGTCAGCAGACGAAGAAGTACGGAGACGTGCACAGCTTCAGCTGTTACGAGCAGACTTCCAGACCCGTTGGTCTTGTCATATTTTTGGTCCTTTTGCGGTCTGACCGCAGGGTCAGACGGCGACGACGGAATGGGGTGTTGCAGGTGAACGGCGCGCTGGCGCCCATGAACGACGCGCACTACTGGGCGACGCGCATTTCGGAGACGTTCCGCGACGTCTACGGCTCGAACCCCACCGGTTTCGAGACCATTTCCGTGCGCGTCCACTACAGCCGCGACTTCGCGAACGCCTTCTGGAGCGCCCTCAACAAAGGCATCACGCTCGGCGACGGCAACCGCTTCTTCCACCCCTTCACCACGCTAGACATCGTCGCGCACGAGGCGTGGAAGAGAGGCCCTCGCACGCACGCACGCACGCACGCACGCACGCACGCACGCACGCACGCACGCACGCACGCACGCACGCACGCACGCACGCACGCACGCACGCACGCACTGGCACGCACGCACGCACGCACGCACGCACGCACGCACGCACGCACGCACGCACGCACGCGCGCGCTGTTGCAGATTGGACACGGCACGACCGACTACACGTCCCGACTCTTCTACAAGGAGCAGTCAGGAGGACTCAACGAGGCCTTCTCCGACATGACCGGTTGGCTGTCTTTTAATCGGACTCGAGAAAGGAAATCGAAGAAACGTTCAGGCAAAACGCTAGAAGCGCTGCTACTGGGCTATGGGCCCGATTTTAACTGGGGCATTGGATATACCGTGATGAAGGGAAAGCGTCCTATGCGGTAGCAAACTGCAATACCTCAGCTAGTGTCAACAGTTCAAAGCATGAACTCGAAGCGTCACGACAGGTGCATGGACAACCCTCCGTGCGACCGCATTTCCATCGACCACATCAGCAAGTACAAGAGCAATCACGCTGTCCACTTCTCGAGCGGCATCTTCAACAAGGCACGGGCGCGCAGCTCGCAGCTGACGCGGCGCGCGCCATAGCAGAGGCATTCCGCAGGTATTCTACACGATGGCGACGACGTTGGCGGGCGGCATCAAGGAGGCGTACGACGTCTTCTACGTGGCGAACACGCGCTACTGGCGCCGGAACACCGACTTCCTCGGCGCCGCGCAGTTGACCCTCAAGGCCGCCGAGCACCTCAAACGAGGCACGCACGCACGCACACGCACGCACGGACGCACGCACGCACGCACGCACACGCACGCACGCACGCACGCACGCACGCACGCACGCACGCACGCACGCACGCACGCACGCACGCACGCACGCACGCACGCACGCACGCACGCACGCACGCAACGAGGCACGCACGCACGCACGCAGACGCACGCATACGCACGCACGCACGCACGCACACGCACGCACGCACGCACGCACGCACGCACGCACGCACGCACGCACGCACGCACGCACGCACGCACGCACGCACGCACGCACGCACGCACGCACGCACGCATGCACAAAAGGGCTACATGGCTGCAGGAATGCACCTGAACTGGAACAAGTACGACCGCTTGAACGTCGGCCTCATAGTGCGCGCCTTCGCCGTAGTCGGCATCCACTGCAGCGGAGGCGGCGACAAGTGGAGCTGCAGCAAGTAAAGGAACAACATGTTGCAAGTTCGAAGCGTCCATCCTAGCGATGCGCCCTGCCGCCAAAATCCAATGAGAACTTTCGCGCTACGTCCCTCCTTTCAATCGGAGATACAATTAAGACTATGTGTTGTGCAGCCTAGAATGAAATTGTCTCGCAATACGACCGACAAGAGAGGACAAACACTGACACTGCAACTTTGGCCACAAGTCGAGCTAAACACATTACCGCATATACGTTTTGAAACGCGTCCTAGTTGACGGAATTGTTTCTTGCATACTACCAGACGTCTCGACGTGTTTGCGTGTGCAACTTATCTGTTTACGGTACACAATTGTTTATCACGCAAATCAAAACGCTTATGCAAATAATGCACTGTAACGGCAAACTGTACTTTTTAAATTCCGTGCGTTGTATTTTGGGATCGTATAATTTGAAAATTTAAAAGATGGACTCGAAAGTCGAAGCGGTGCGCGATGCGAGCTCGTACTTTGCGGCGGCTGGGTGGGCGGCGCTGTCGGCGGCAGAGCGCCGCCGACACGAGAACATTCTCGCCAACTACAGAGCGCTGCTCCAGCTCGGTTAGACTGTCTGAATGAATTTCTTTTGTTTTGCATATTCTTTTTGAATAAATGGCGCTTGAAGGGCTGCCGGCGGAGCCGCCGCCGTTCGTCGGGCAGCAGTCGGGCGCTCGACGGCGCGTCCGATGGGCGGACGTGGAAAGCGCCGCGCCGGAAGTCGACGCCGACAAGGAAAACGTCGCCCCGAAGAGAAAGCAGGCAAGGGCGTCGACGAAGAAGTCGAGAGACGGACCCAGAGGCACAGACGCTTTTGGAGCGCTTTCTCCACTTTGGCCACTAACTACTGTTTTTCTTTTTCTAGAGAGAGCGCGGCAAGAGCTGACGACGGCGCCGACGCGACGCAGCGCGCGTCAGCGTCGCGTCGTCAGCTACGCCGAAAGGGGCGGTGACGCGGACGACGGAGGCGCGTCGACGACCTCGGCGCACTACCGAAAACGCGCCACCGTCGACGAATTTTGTAAGTCCGCGGTTTCGCTCTTCGTCTTCGACAACGGCGCAATGAGTCGACTTGTTGAGCTGTCGACACCGCCTTACACGCCGCCGCGCCGTCGTCTGCCGAGAACGGTAGTTGATTCGTTCCATGAAGATTGAATACGGAGAGCGGCCCCGTTGAATCTTACTCCTTGTAGGGCGCAGCGACGTCTTTGCGTGCACCGCCTGCCCAAGGACGTTTTCGTCGGCGTCGTTTCTCGCGGCGCATTTCGAGCGTCTGCACGCCGGCGAGCGTCCGTTCCGCTGCCGATGGGCCGACTGCGCGTACGCCGCCAAGGAACAGTCGAAGCTGAAGAGACACGTCGCGGCGGTGCACGAAAAGGTTTCTCGCTTGTGTGTTGTGCGCCCTGTGCAGCCGGAGGGAGGGGAGGTCTAGTCGGCAGCTGTGGAGGTGTCGACAACGCCTGTTCAGAACAACGTGACGGAGCTGGCCGAACGGGTGGCCGAGCAGGTCGAGGAGGGATTCAGGGCCTTGCTCGAGAGGTGCGGTCAGCTCGAAAGGGTGTGAGTGTGTGGGACTGTGAAGCCCTTGGTTGCAGACACCGCCAGGAGCTGGAGCAGCAGAATGAGCGTCACAGCCGAGAGGTCTCCGAGTACCGCGCCCTCTATCGCTTCAAGACCTCCCAGCCCTCCGCCTCCTCGGCCGCTGTCGTCGCCGAGCCAGTCGAACAGCCGCTCGGCTTCAGTCCCGAGGTCGAAGTTCTGCTTGCTCGCTTGCGTCTATCGCGAATGGTTGTTGGTTCTCTGCAGGCGACCTCGGCGGCAGTGGACGAGCCGCAGTGTCACTTGTCGACGACGCGCTCGACCAGTCCCATGGCCAGAGAGCTGAACGTGTCCTTCAAAATCAAAGTGAAGCTGTTCGGGTGCCCACGTGAGCCTGTCGCGCCTTCGTCTCCAGCCGGACGAGCGGTGTCGACGCGTCCTGCAGTCAACGTCCCGGCTGTCGTGAACGGCCACGGACCGCTCGAGCCGGCCGCCGATGTCGGCGCCCCGACGGCAGCGGGCGTCGACGCTGCGTTGTCGACCGGCTCGCGGGCGCCGACCGTCGACGACGCCGCCGAGCTGACCTGTCCGTTGCAAGAGCAGACGTCGACCGCTCGTCAGCAGCGGCACGACGCGGCGGTGGTGGAGAGGACGACGGCGCACTGCGCACAAAGTGGGTTGATTGTTCTTTGTTGCTGTTGCGCAAAGTGGTTGGTTGTCCCGTGACGGACGCAGTTTCCGTTGCGTTTCTTGCAATTGGCGGTGTCGCGATGGTTTCTGCCGACAGGGGGCCGTGTCGACACTCGACAGGCATTTTTCCGTTCAGGCAGCTCGCGGGAGCAACGGCCGTGGGCGCGTCGGAGCGAGCGGAAGGGGCGCGTCGTCGACTACGCCGAATCGCTGGCCGACAGCGACGCGGACGACGGAGAGGCGCGGACAGTGACGCGCCGTGGACAGGGCGGTGCGACCGACAACGGTTCGAATGCTTGCTTTCGTGTGTGAAGAAGTCACTGAAGCTTTTCTGTGCGGTGGAACTGACGCAGTTGAACTGTGTTTGTAGGGCGCAGCGGCGACGCGACGGTCTTTGCGTGCACCGAGTGCCCAAAGACCTTTTCGGCGGCGGCGTTGCTCGCGACGCACTTCGAGCGGCTGCACGCCGGCGAGCGGCCGTTCCGCTGCGAGTGGGACGACTGCGCGTACGCCGCCAAGTCACAGACGGACCTGAAGAAGCACGTCGCGGCGGTGCACGAGAAGCAGAAGCCGCACGTCTGCGGCGAGTGCGGCAAGGCCTTCGCGCAGAAAGGAGTCCTCGCCCGGCACCGCCTCGTCCACACGAACGAGCAGCCGCACGCGTGCGGTCACTGCGGCCGGCGCTTCAATCAATTGAGCAGTCTGCGAACGCACGAACGGACTGTTCACCAGGTCGGTTCATTTCTTGCTGTGCCCCGTTCTGTGGAACTTGTGTGCGTTGCGACTCCGTTACGCAGAAGGCGCGGCCGTTCAAATGCGACGTCTGCGGCAAGGCGTTCGGTGTGAGCAGCCACCTCACCGCGCACCGCCGCCTCCACGAGGGCGTGAAGCCCTTCCAGTGCTCCCTCTGCGACTACCGCAGCGCGCGAAGCGACAACGTCCGCCAGCACGAGAGGGCCGTGCACGGCGTGGAGCGCTGAAGCGACGTGGACGGTTCACCGTTTGCAACGGCGGCGGCTAATTGTAATGTTACTCGCCCATCGGGTTAGTTTGTCGCAATGTTTGTAATGTGCCATTGTGCATGTGCCAAAGAGTGATGGCGCGTTTGTGCTTTTTTCGTTCCATCGTAAGACTGCCGCGGTGTTATGGGCCCGCGCGTTGTTTGTTTGGCCAATCTTTGTTTAAAGAAAGTTGTGAAGTTTGTGTCGCACACCAGAGTTCGAAGTGCGCTGCTCAGAACGGAATCAAGCGAGTGTCGACGAGTGTGGAAGTCGCGTGTTCGGTTGGTCACACGTTTGCCGTGGTCTACTCTTGTAGATTCTGGCCGACGACGACGAGCAGACTGACTCGCATCAGACCGTGGGTGCAGTAGTGTTTGAGCATGCGAGAATCAAACGTGGGCGCAGCGCGTAACTATATCAATGATTATGGAACGATGCAGAGAGGTTAGATGTAAGGATAGTTGAAAGTGCTTTTGGTGGTTTTGGGACGGCCTACCTGCTGGAGAAGAGGGCCGTCTGTGTGGTGACGCTGCGCGGCGCGCTCGGCTCCCTCCACGTCTTCCCCAGCTGCGAGTACTCCATCGCGATGCTGGGCAAGGTCGCGCCCAATCTTTTGGTTCTCGCCAATTGCGCCGCGGCTCGCTGCTCTGCATCCTGGACAAGACCCAGCCGCAGCTGTAAACCGCCGGCGCGCAGCCCCCTCCCATAGGCGGCGGCAGGAACGGCAGCCGCTATGGGGGCGACCGACAATCTCGACGACGAATTCCGACCTGCTGAGGCCGCCTGCTGCTGCATGGCCCGACGTTGCTGACTGCTGCTGTCATTGACCAAGAAGCAATTCTCAACTCAACGTACAGGCGTCGTTGTCGCCTGTAAGTTTGCTTCACCGCCGCTGCTGCTCAACCTTGGCGACTACGGTTACGCTTTGGAAATCGTATACTACTGTTGCTGCTACCTCGACGTTTATCGATCTCAACCCCATGGGTCTAGAATCAACTCGTGTTCCACGCGCACGCGCGGCCGCTTGACAGCCCCAACCAGTGGACACTCGCAACGCTGCTGTCTCTGACTCTCTGTCCGTCCATCCACTACCCCCCACGAAATTTGTGGTAGTGCTGGGGGCACTGGCGTCAAAATTTATTGCTTTAGTCTTTTTCATGTGTCTTCTTTTTCGCAAATTTCATCTCAGTATTGTGATTCATGTTTGATTTTTTTTGTCCGCGTAGTCGAGGCTGGCCCACCCTGTATACCGGTAGCAGCACCGGCATCTGTCCGCGCGCCGCGACGCGCGCTGCCGCGTAGGAAGGGACAGATTTCTGATGATTCCGGATACGAATCCGGCCGCTTCGCCCTCTCGACCCTCAGTCTGGCTTCCCTACCCCCCCCCCCTTTAACGGTCGTCGACGGTGTTTTCCCATAGATCCCTTAGATAGCAAGCCATTTACACGGCATGCGTTTGCACGCGTTCCCTGCAGGCGCGCTGCAGGTTCTGCGGCCGCAGATACGCATCTGCGGAAACGCAGTCCCTAACATATCTCATACATGTGTTGACTCCCCCCCCCCCTGCTATTGGGTCAGCGTGAGGAGGGGGGGGGGGAGGGAGCAGCAAGGTCCTTTTTGGGTCCGTTTGTTGGTTGCTCGACGCCGCTCGACGTGTCAACGTAGGTAACGACGAAAAGAAATCCGACGCCGCCAACAGCTATGGCCAACACATCGGCTACGAACGTCGGGAAAGTGAAGTCAGCGGCGAGCGCCCAATACGGTAGTCAGCGGAGAATTTGAAAGTCGCACTGAGACAGTTCGATTGCATGGGGTGTTTGCAGGGAGCGGTGAGGTGTTTGCGTGCAGCGCGTGCCCGAAGAGGTTCTCGGCAGCGGCGCTCCTCGCCGTCCACGCGCACTTCGAGCAGCTGCACGCCGGCGGCCGGCGGATCCGCTGCGAGTGGGCAGACTGCGTCTTCGTCAGCACGCGGCTGGCGGCGCAGCAGCGACACGTCGCGGCTATGTACGGGAAACGGAGCTCGCACGTCTGCGACGACTGCGGCAGTGCATTTGCGCAGAAAGGAGACCTCGCCGCGCACTGCCGCGTCCACACGACGGAGCATAGGCACGCCTGCGCCAAGGTGCTCGGCGAATGCGCTATCCTCGAGGGGCCCAAAAGCGCGTTCGTTGCTCGCAGGCTGCATCCCGCAGCACAAGGAGCGGCGACGTCCGCCAGTCGATTGTCGACACGTCGGCATCCGCCGTGAAAGCGCCGGTGGAGGAAAGCGGTAGTGAATGTTAGAAAGCTGCGTGTACGGACTGAAATTATTTGGCTTTTCTAGAGAGAGCGCAGTTGCCGGCGACGACTGTGTCGTTGACACGACGCCGCAGCGAACGGAAGCGTTGCGTCTACAGTTATTCCGAGATGTTTGACGACAGCGGCGCGGAGGACGGAGGCGCCGCGTCGACAGGAGCGCGCGGTCGGCAGTGCGCCACCACGGGCCAGTTCGGTGAGTCCGTTGGCTATATCTCTCTCTCGGAGTGACGAACGATTTTTAGACTGACTCTGAAGCTTTGTAGTCAGAGACCATCGCAGAGAGTGACGCAATTTTTAACTCTGTCTGTAGGGAGCAGCGACGACGCGGCGGTCTTTGCGTGCAGCGCGTGCCAAAAGACATTTTCGTCGGCGGCGTTTCTCGCGGCGCACTTCGGGCGGCTGCACGCCGGCGAGCGGCCATTCCGCTGTCAATGGGCGGACTGCGCGTACGCCGCCACGCGTCAGTCGAACCTGCAGAGACACGTCGCGGCCGTGCACGAGAAGAACAAGCCGCACGTCTGCGCCGACTGCGGCAAGGGCTTCTCGAAGACAGGAAACCTCGCCACGCACCGCCTCCTCCACACGGACGAGCAGCCGCACGCGTGCGCCGAGTGCGGCCGGCGCTTCAACTCCCTGAGCAATCTGCGAACGCACGAACGGACTGTTCACCAAGTTGGTTCATTCTTGTTGTGTATTCTCCCTTCGATGTTATGTATATGTACGTTGCAATTCCGTTACGCAGAAGTTGCGGCCGTTCAAATGCGACGTCTGCTGCAAGGCGTTTGGGCAGAGCAGCAACCTCACGACGCACCGCCGCCTCCACACGGACGAACAGCCGCACGCGTGCGCCGAGTGCGGCCGGCGCTTCAACTCCCTGAGCAATCTGCGAACGCACGAACGGACTGTTCACCAAGTTGGTTCATTCTTGTTGTGTATTCTCCCTTCGATGTTATGTATATGTACGTTGCAATTCCGTTACGCAGAAGGTGCGGCCGTTCAAATGCGACGTCTGCTGCAAGGCGTTTGGGCAGAGCAGCAACCTCACGACGCACCGCCGCCTCCACACGGACGAACAGCCGCACGCGTGCGCCGAGTGCGGCCGGCGCTTCAACTCCCTGAGCAATCTGCGAACGCACGAACGGACTGTTCACCAAGTTGGTTCATTCTTGTTGTGTATTCTCCCTTCGATGTTATGTATATGTACGTTGCAATTCCGTTACGCAGAAGGTGCGGCCGTTCAAATGCGACGTCTGCTGCAAGGCGTTTGGGCAGAGCAGCAACCTCACGACGCACCGCCGCCTCCACACGGACGAACAGCCGCACGCGTGCGCCGAGTGCGGCCGGCGCTTCAACTCCCTGAGCAATCTGCGAACGCACGAACGGACTGTTCACCAAGTTGGTTCATTCTTGTTGTGTATTCTCCCTTCGATGTTATGTATATGTACGTTGCAATTCCGTTACGCAGAAGGTGCGGCCGTTCAAATGCGACGTCTGCTGCAAGGCGTTTGGGCAGAGCAGCAACCTCACGACGCACCGCCGCCTCCACACGGACGAACAGCCGCACGCGTGCGCCGAGTGCGGCCGGCGCTTCAACTCCCTGAGCAATCTGCGAACGCACGAACGGACTGTTCACCAAGTTGGTTCATTCTTGTTGTGTATTCTCCCTTCGATGTTATGTATATGTACGTTGCAATTCCGTTACGCAGAAGGTGCGGCCGTTCAAATGCGACGTCTGCTGCAAGGCGTTTGGGCAGAGCAGCAACCTCACGACGCACCGCCGCCTTCACGAGGGCGTGAAGCCCTTCCACTGCTCCATCTGTGATTTCCGCAGCGCGCGGAGCGGCAACGTCCGCCAGCACGAGAGGGCCGTGTACGGCGTGGGGCGCTGACCGTTTGTGCGCGTGCGGATTCCCAGGAGTATTTGTTGAGTCGATATGGCGGCTTGGGTGACGGGGGAGAGACACGATCATGAACCGTAACGCGCATCGCTTTGTCTGCGCTGAATGTGTTTCAAGAACCCGCACAGGCCTAGCCACGACACGCACGTAGAGGCAAACTGCACACCCTGCGTATCATACGCGACGTTCGGCGACTGTGTACCAGTGGCGTAGCCAAGAGGGAAGGGGGAAGCTTCGTCCTCCGAAATATTGTCTGAAGCTCAAATTTCTTAGCTTGGTACTTACTTCCTGTTGCAATGTGGCGATTTGTGCGTTTTTCTAAATTTCAATGCAAAAAAATGATGAAAACGATGCCAATGAGCCAAAATTTTGTCTGCGGCGCATGATTTAGCACTCAAAACTAAGGCAAAATGGTCCTATTCAGACAAATGCAACAGGTAATAGTGCACACGTGGCACATGGTGGAAGTGTCGATGTGTCGGTAGCTTTGTGGGCGGAAAGGCGCGTGGAGGCGACTTTTAAGGGAAAAAGACGCTGCGCGCACACGTTGGTACACTCTAACACACTCTCACACAGTCTCACATGCACATACATGTACATACGTACACATACGCGACCATACGTACACAGAGACATGGAAAAATTTGCCTTTCAGACGATGGTCTATTTAGGGTGGGGGCGTAATTATTGGGTGGCTTATAAACTCAAAGTGGTTTTACCGTAAATCCTCCAAAAGAAGCCCCCCTCCAATAGTGCCCCCGGGAGCAAGTCAGTTTTAAATTCGCGCCAAAATGCATGGTGTGATATCATGTGTGCAATACACAAATTTCAATTGAACTTAAATTACGGCTGCCTGTGTGCATTTTAAGGCATTTTAATGTTAAATGTTGATGCAAAATTGCGCAAAAATCTGACGAAATTAATAGTGCCCAACCTCTTGAGAGACATTGAAGCAAAGGCCCAGGCACAAAAAAATTGCGTAGCGGCATACACTGCAGCGGAGGGGCGACCAGTGGAGCTGCAGCAAGTGAAGCACCAACATGTTCCAAGTTTGAAGCGTGCACGCTGGTGCTGCGTCGATGAACCCAATATAAACTTCTGCTGCTCCGTCTCTCCTTTCAATCAGAGATACAATAAAGACGATGTGTCGTGTCGTCTAGAATTCAATTGTCTCACAAAAGCGACAAGAGAGGACAAACACTGACACTAACTTTGGCCACAAGTCGGGGCAATCACATTACCGCACGAGTGAATGGCACAATAATTGGTACAATACAGGGGTACAGTGTTGCGTAATACAATGTGCGCGCCCGCGAAGCATAGACCGTTGCGGCTGGTAAGTCGAATCAATAAGCTTGGCAGCGTGCCAGGATGGCCGAGGGGTGGAAGGCGCTGCGCTTGTGACGCGGTAATCCAACGCGTAGGCGCCACGGTCTTCATCTGATGATGGCTGATCGACTGCCATCTGCGTGCAGCACGTCCTGTTGCTCGTTGCTATCGCGCGGCCGTCGTGTGTCGCAGCTCGACTTGGACGGCTTGTGGCGCTGGCGTCGTCGTCGTCATCGCCTCTTCCGTTCTGTAATGAAGAGCAGAAAGAGATACATGTAACTGGCGTTTCTTTTCTCTTGTCTCTTGGGGGGGGGGGGGGTGGGGGGGGGGGGGGTTGGCGACCGGGCAGGCGGCGGGTATAAGAAATGTTGAAGGAGCGGGTCGGGGCGTTGCAGAGCATGCCAAAACACAAAGACGGGGAAAAAAAGTTGCGCTACCAGGGATCTATGGGTTCGAATCCCACTCCTGGCAGACAATTTTCTCGTCAGCTTACTGCTATGCTAGTATTGCGCATTGAAGCAAAACGTATGTTCTATATCATGCGATCTGTTTTCATTCCCGTTTCATTTCACTTCTGTACGATGTGAGATGTCACGCACGCACGCACGCTAGAGTGCCGTTGCTCTATCGTCTATCAAAGAGCATGCATGGACGCGATGTGCATTGTGATGTATATGTACCTGTTGCTAGAGTAATGCGACTTGCAAATGTGTCCACATACATTTATGTATAGGTAGGTAATTGTCTCGTCGCACTGCCCCGATGCGGTGGATAATTTCTCTCAGCATTGCTGCGTTACGGTCCAATGTCACGGCCGTCTTTTCAGCTGCGCAGCGTCGCACGGCTGCTACAAAGTGACCATGTACTTTGTGACCAGCGAGAGCGGGGTACGTAGCTGTACGTTGCCATTTTGGTGAAAAGATAGGTGGTATCTCCTGTTGGTGTTGGTTCTCAATCAGTGAAACAGTTGCACGTTTTGCAAAAGGAACACTGTACAATGTACGATTACCTATTTGTTGTTTGTGGGGTTTCGTTTTGATGATGCTTTCCTGAACGAAATCAGAGCCTTTCGCGACTCATACAATCGCAATACGTATAATATACCTACATAGCTGGTATCGCATGCCCAATTCACTGGAGGATGATGAACCGTACATACAATGCCTGGATACATACAGTGACAGACGACACCAACATACCTACCTACGTACAAAACCTACAAATGCGGTCGTACTCGTGCCTTGTGCAGCGATATGAAGTGGGTTGCGATGCGTATTACGCGAGCATGGTGGACGGAGGCGCGATATTACGTCACCAGACGACCGTCTGTTGCTGCGGAGACAAAGACTTCTGCAACGCGGCATTGCGGAATCACAAAAGGATCAACCGCGTCGCCATGGTGATACTCTTGTTCGCAGCGGCGCCGTATGCAAGACATCTCTATCTAGCGCACTTTGAAAGTTAAAATTTTATCAGGTCTGCAAAATTGACAGAATAGATCCGAATCACATTGCAACCTTTGCTGTGCATTCAAACAAGTTCGTAACTTTACTTGTACTTTACGTAACCAACTCTACTTGTAAATGTAAAACTAATACACGCAATGATACAATGACACATTTGACAAACAGTACAATGTACAGTACATGCATGACTGCAGGAGTGCACCTGAACTAGAAGGGATACGACTTTGATGTCGTATGTCGTCTCATTGTGCGCGCCTTGAGTGTGTGCGTAGTGCGACGTAGTCGGCATCCACTGCAGCGGAGGTGGCAACCAGTGGAGCTGCAGCAAGTGGACGACCAACGTGTCCCAAGTTCGAATGGTGCATCCCAGTGGGGTCGATGACCCAACAAAAACATTTCGTGGTCCAGCGTCCATCTTTTCAATCGAAGATTCAATTAAGGCGATGTGTCGTGCCATCTAGAATTCAATGATCTCGCAAAACGACAAGAGAGGACAAACGCTGCAACTTTTGCCACAAGTCGAGGCAAGCAAGCACATTACGTCCTAGTTGTCGGAACTGTTTCTTACACACAGCCAGACGTCCCGACGTGTCTGCGTGTGCCACTTATTTATTGACATACGGTACACAATTGGTTGAGTACACAAATCAAACACTTATGCAAATAATACGGCACGACACACTGTAGTTTTAAATTCGCGTCAGTTGTATTTTGGTAAACGTTGTATTTGAAAATTTTGAAAACTAAAAAGATGACGACGGAGGTCGACGAGGCTGAGCGCGAGGCGAGCTCGTACTTTGCGGCGGCTGGGTGGGCGGCGCTGTCGGCGGCAGAGCGCCGCCGACACGAGAACATCCTCGCCAACTACAGAGCGCTGCTCCAGCTAGGTTCGACTGTCTGAATGAATTTCCTTTTTTTGGCATATTCTTTTTGAATAAATGGCGCTTGAAGGGCTGCCGGCGGAGCCGCCGCCGTTCGTCGCGCAGCAGTCGGCCGCTCGACGGCGCGTCCGATGGGCGGACGAGGAAAGCGCGGCGCCGACAGTCGACGCCGACACGGAAAATGTCGCTCCGAAGAGAAAGCAAGCAAGGGCGTCGCCGTCGACCAGGTCGAGAGGCGCGGGACGCAGAGGCACGGACGGTTCGTCGGAACGCACTCTCAGGTTTGATGACCACGAGTTGTTAGTACGGTTTTTCTAGAGAGAGCGCGACAGCAGCAGCTGACGACGGCGCCGACGCGACGCAGTGCGCGTCCGCGTCGCGTCGTCAGCTACGCGGAAATGGGCGTCGACAGCGACTCGGACGACGGTGGCGCGCCGCCGACGAAAGTGCGAGGCCCAATCAACGAATTTTGTATGTCCGTCGGTCCCACCTTTCGTCTCGCGACACGGGTGCAATGAGTTGACTTGTTGAGACTGCTACGGCTGCGAGAGGACGCGGCGCGACGGCTGCCTGCAGCACCCGTTGGTTTTCGTCGCCGACAGCGAGGTGAGTGCGTGCGTGCGTACGTACGTACGTGCGCGCGCGCTTGCGCGTGGGTGGTCGAGCGAGAGTCGCGGCGTTGGGTTGCGTAGGCGGCGAGCGGCGATGCGGAGTACAGTCGGCGCTCCTGTCCGCCCTGCCTGCAGATCGGCCGCAGCGCCGTCGACGGCCTCGGCGTCTGGGCCGCCGTCCCACTCGATGCCGGATGCGCCTTCGGGCCCTTCAAGGCTCGCTGTGCCTTTTCCTGTGTCCTATCTTTGTCTTGCCTTGTCGAACCTTGTCGAATTGCAGGGCGTCGCCGTGTCGACGGCTGAGGAGGCGGACCGCAGCGGCTATTCGTGGCAGATCAACACTGCCGACGGGCCAAAATATGTCGACGGAGGGCCCGTCGAATATGGCAACTGGATGCGCTATGTGAACCACGGACGTGCGTGCGTGCTTGCATGCGTGCGTGCGAGTGTGGTGTGGTGAGTCACTGCCTTCGGTGTTGCAGAGTTGGCGGAGGCGTCGACTGCGCTGTGCGTGTGCGTGGTGGGCGCCGAGTTGTACTACGTGACGCGACGCGCCGTGTGCCGCGGCGAGGAGCTGCTCGTCGACTACGGCGTCGACTACCACCTACAGCTCGAGCGCGAACACCGCTTCAAGCGCCGCGTCGACGCCGCCCTGCGCTCCGCGCCACCGTCGGCCGAGAGCGGTAATTATTGATTAAAGATTGTATGAAGAGAGCAGTCCAGTTGAGTTGCTTGCCACTTCTAGGGAACAGCGACGTGTTTGCGTGCAGCGCGTGCCCAATGACGTTTTCGGCAGCGGAATTTCTCGAGGCGCACTACGAGCGGCTGCACGCCGGCGAGCGACCGTTTCGCTGCCGATGGGCCGGCTGCGCTTACGCCGCCAAGGAACAGTCGAAGCTGAATAAGCACGTCGCGGCGGTGCACGAGAAGAAGAAACCGCACGTCTGCGCCGACTGCGGCAAGGCCTTCTCGTGGAAGGAAAGCCTCGACCGGCACCTGCTCCTCCACTCGGGCGAGCAGCCGCACGCGTGCGCCGAGTGCGGCCGGCGATTCAAGCAATTGAGTGATCTGCAAAGGCACGAACGGACTGTCCACCAAGTCGGTTCATTCTTTGCTGTGCGCTGTTCTGCGTATGTTGTGTACGGTGCGGCACCGTTCTGCAGAAGGCGCATCCGTTCAAGTGCGACGTCTGCGGCAAGTCGTTTGGGGAGAGCGGCAACCTCATCGCGCACCGCCGCGTCCACGAGGGCGTCAAGCCCTTCCAGTGCGCCCTCTGCGACTACCGCAGCGCGCAGAGCGGCCACGTCCGCCGTCACGAGAGGGCGGTGCACGGCGTGGAGGGCTGAAGCGACGTGGACGGCTCGCCGTTTCGTCAGCTAATTGTAATGTTACTCGCCAATCGAGTTGACTTGTTTAGTTTGTTGCATTGTTTGTAATCTGCCATTGTGCCAAAGAGTGATGGCGCGTTTCTGCCCTTTTCGTTAGCGGCCGTCGTAAGACTGTTGCGCTGTTAGGGGGTCGCGTTGTTTGTTTGGCCGATGTTTGTTTAAAGGAAGTGGTGTGAAATTTGTGACGCAGCACAGCACACCGGAACTCGAAGTACGCTGGTTCAGAACGGAAGACAAACGAGTCACTGTCGAGTGTGGAAGTCGTGTGTTCGGTTGGTCACACGTTTGCCGTGGTCTTCTACTCTTGTAGATTCTGGCCGGCGACGACGCGCAGACTGACTGCAACAGACTGTGGGCACAGTAGCGTCTAGCCATGCGAGAATCGAACGTTGCCGCAGCGCATAGCTTTCAGTGAAATGGTGCTTTCGATGGTTTCCCGTTGAGAAGTCGAACGGCGCGCCCCCGCAAATCGAGGCAGTTGAAAATTGATGCCACTGCAAAGCTTCTCATGATCGACAGCCAGTGGACATTTTTCTGGCTTGCGGCCGCAATACTGATCCTGTATCCGACAGTTCGAACCGTTATTGTGGGCTACTTTGGCTGTCAGCTGCAACTGGCAATTCTGGCTAAGGCTTGCGTTTTTAGGTGATTAACAGTTCAAAGTACCTGGAATGTCATTCATTAATGGGCGCAACTGTGTACCACCACTTCTACATCACTACTGCTCGATTTGTGTCGCTGAATAGGGCAAATCGTATGTCACTTCTTGCCCGGGGGCACTATTGGAGAGGGGGCACTATTGGAGGATTTACGGCAATTAAGACGATGTGTCGTGCCGTCTAGAATTCAATTGTCTCGCAAAACGACAAAAGACGACAAACACTGTAACTTTTGCCACAAGTCAAAGCAAGCAAGCACATTACGTCCTTAGTTGTTTTGTCGGAATTGTTTCTTACACGCTACCAGACGTCTCCTCCACGTATTTGTGTCTGTGTCACGCATTTATCTATTTACGGTACACAATACGGTACACAAATCAAAACACTTATGCAAATAATACGCCACGACACACTGTAGTTTTTGAATTCGCGTCCGTTGTATTTGGCAAATTTGAACATTTAAAAGATGGACGCGAACGTCGAGGCGGAGCGCGAAGCGAGCTCGTACTTTGCGGCGGCTCGGTGGGAGGCGCTGTCGGCGGAGGAGCGCCGCCGACACGAAAACATCCTCGCCAACTACCGAGCGCTGCTGCAGCTTGGTACTGTCTGAATTTCTT
Organism: Paralinhomoeus sp. GSCO2_6; assembly: GCA_030248085.1. Taxonomy (NCBI): domain Eukaryota; kingdom Metazoa; phylum Nematoda; class Chromadorea; order Monhysterida; family Linhomoeidae; genus Paralinhomoeus; species Paralinhomoeus sp. GSCO2_6. The sequence continues at coordinate 59,677 of JASAMY010000019.1, forward strand.
TGTTTTTGCATATTCTTTTTGAATAAATGGCGCTTTGGAGGGCTGCCGGCGGAGCCGCCGCGCTTCGTCGCGCAGCAGTCGGCCGCTCGACGGCGCGTCCGATGGGCGGACGTGGAAAGCGCGGCGCCGGAAGTTGACGCCGACAAGGAAAACGTCGCTCCAAAGAGAAAGCAGGCAAGCGCGCCGCCGTCGAACAAGTCGAGAGGCGCGGGACTCAGAGGCACGGACGGTTCGGATCGCTTTCTCGAGTTTGGCTAACAATTGCTGTTTTGTTTTCTCTAGAGAGAGCGCGACAAGAGCTGACGCCGACGACGTCGGCGACGCGACGCAGCGCGCGTCAGCGTCGCGTCGTCAGCTACGCGGAAATGGGCGTCGACGAGAGCGACTCCGACGACGGAGGCGCGCCGCCCACAAGAGCGCGCGGCCGCAAGCGCGCCACCATCGACCAATTTTGTAAGTCCGTCGGTGTGCCACCATTCGTTATCGACACCTGTGCAATGAGTCGCTTTCTTCAGACTGCTACGGCTGCGATCGGACGCGCCGCGGCGGCTGTCTGCAGCACCCGCTGCTGTTCGTCGGCGACAGCGAGGTGAGTGCGTGCGTGCGTCTGTGCGCGTGGGCAGATGAGAGTCGCGGTGTTGGGTTGCGTAGGCGGCGAGCGGCGAGGCGGAGTACAGTCGGCGCTCCTGTCCGCCCTGTCTGCAGATCGGCCGCAGCGCCGTCGACGGCCTCGGCGTCTGGGCCGCCGCCCCACTCGACGCCGGATGCGCCTTCGGCCCATACAAGGTTCGCCGTCTCTTTTTCTTTCCTTTTCTTTGGCTTGCCTTTCCGAATCTTGTCGAATTGCAGGGCGTCGTCAGGGCGACATTTGCGGAGGCAGACCGCAGTGGCTATTCGTGGCAGATCGACACGGTCGACGGACCCAAATGGATCGACGGAGGACCCGTCGAATATGGGAACTGGATGCGCTACGTGAACCACGGACGTGCGTGCGTGCGTGTCTGTTCTTGTGTGGTTGTTTGTGGTGACTGCCGTCGTCCTTGCAGAGTCGGGCGATGCGTCGACGGCGCTGTGCGTGTGCGTGGTGGGCGCCGAGTTGTACTACGTGACGCGACGCGCCGTGTGCCGCGGCGAGGAGCTGCTCGTCGACTACGGCGTCGACTACCACCGACAGCTCGAGCGCGAACACCGCCTCAGGCGCCGCGTCGACGCCGCCGCCATGCACGCCGCGCAGCCGTCGGCCGAGAACGGTAGCTGATTAGTTTATGATTGAACAAGGAGAGTGTTTCCCTTGAATCGAACTCCTTCTAGAGCGCATCGACGTCTTTGCGTGCACCGCGTGCCCAATGACGTTTTCGTCGGCGGCGTTTCTCGCGGCGCACTTCGAGCGGCTGCACGCCGGCGAGCGGCCGTTTCGCTGCCGATGGGCCGGCTGCGCTTACGCCGCCAAGCAGCAGTCGAAGCTGCTGCAGCACGTCGCGGCGGTGCACGAGAAGAAGAAGCCGCACGTCTGCGCCGACTGCGGCAAGGCCTTCTCGGAGAAGAGGAGCCTCGCCCGGCACCGTCTCGTCCACTCGGGCGAGCAGCCGCACGCGTGCGCCGAGTGCGGCCGGCGCTTCAACGGATTGAGCCATCTGCGAACGCACGAACGGACTGTCCACCAGGTTGGTTCATTCTTTGCTCTGCGCCATTCTGTCTATGTTGTGTGCAGTGCACTTCGACTCCGTTGTGCAGAAGGCGCAGCCGTTCAAGTGCGACGTGTGCGGCAAGGCGTTTGGGCAGAACGGCGACCTCACCGCGCACCGCCGCATCCACGAGGGCGTCAAGCCCTTCCAGTGCGCCCTCTGCGACTACCGCAGCGCGTGGAGCGGCGCCGTCCGCCGGCACGAGAGGGCGGTGCACGGCGTGGAGCGCTGAAGCGACGTGGACGGCTCGCCTTTGCAGCGTCGTCAGCTAATTGTAATGTTACTCTCACGTCGAGTTGACTTGTTAGCTTGTTTAAATGTTTGTAATGTGCCATTGTGCCAAAGATTACGCGTTTGTGCTTTTTTTCGTTGGCCGCCGTCGTAAGACCGCTGAGCTGTTAAGAGGGCACGTTGTTTGTTTGGCGGATGTTTGTTTAAAGAAAGTTTGTGAAGTTTGTGTCGCACACCGGAACTCGAAGCACGCTGGTTCAGCAGAACGGAAGACAAACGAGTCAATGACGAGTGTGGAAGTCGTGTGTTCGGTTGGTCACACCTTTGCCGTGGTCTTCTACTCTTGTAGATTCTGGCCGAATCAAACGTTGGCGCAGCGCATAGCTTTCATTGATTAGGGGACGCGGCAGAGAGGTTGTAGTAGGTAGTGTAGGTGATAGTAAAAAGCGCTTTTGGATGGTTTGCCGTTACGAAGTCTTGCGGCGCGCCCCCGCAAATCTAGGCAGTTGTAAAGTGATGCACAGGCCCGGCACACACGCACGCACGGTGGCCCTAGTCAGTCAGTCGCGTTGGTGGCGGGCGCCGTCGACTGCGTCGTCTCCGTCTCCGATGCCGCGCTCTCCGCCTGCTTCGACTGCTTTTGCTTCTGTGGCTGTGGCTGGTGTCCGTGCTTCTCTCTTCTCGGGCACCTTATTGCAGCTGATCACCCAGGCCGCTGGCGACGACCGCGCTGCCGAGCGTCGAACATGGGGGTCCTTTTTGCGTCGGTCGCCATCTTGCGCTTGGCACGACGGACCGCAGCGTCCCTCCTCAGCCCACGTTCTTCTCAGTTCTTTTTCTGCCCGGGAGCGGTGCGGCCTCAGCAAGGCCTCTCGGCGGCTGCAGTGGTTGTTCGGGTCTGCGCAAACCTATCTACCCATGTAACCGACACACGCACGTTAAGCCGGCGTAGGCCGCGAATTTGGCGACAATCATGCCCATCTCCTACACGGACTTGGAATGGCAATAGGTTGAAACAGCGTCGACTATGATTGGAAAGCGGGTCTTCACGTCGCGAATCCTTTGAGCGTGCTCACGCACAATTATGCAAATGTACGGTACATCCACGCACTCGAATATATAGGTTATGCAGTGGATTCTCCGTCGCTTTTTTCGCTGCCCACCGCACGTCGCTTCCGCCTATTCTGTTTATGGGTGGCTGACGGACCTCTCGAGTGTCTGTTTGTTTCTGTGTGACGTACGATTTCTTTTTCCTAGCTGCAGAATAGCCACCCACATACATACAATGTAGACAGTGCTAGTGTAGCCATGATCCGCTGCAGAAGGTTTGCGGCTGTCGCGTTGTTTCTGTCGCTGTTGACAGTGGAGAGCGCCGCTGGGCCGCGAAGACATACAGCCGAAGTGCGGCGGTTTATTGAGCGCCTGAAGCAGAGTGGCTACGACCGAACGCAGTCTCCTTCCGGGGGGCGCGACATGGCCGTGCAGTTCAGCTTTCGAACTGCGCGCATTCGAGTGGTGAGCCCGTCTCTGCCAACCCATTATTGGTACGCTAGCGCTGCCAAGTTTTCAGGACAATCGAGCACGCACTCTCGAGATTGTTGGCGAATTCAACCTGGTAAGCGTCGTCTCACTCAGTGCACCGGCACTCAGAACCTGATCGATCGCCGCCACGAACGCAGTTGTGGTCCGACGCCCGTTTGTTGCGTCCGGCGACCGCGTTGGGCCTGCATCGGCGGGCGTGGTTCGTCCTGCACGGCTCCCAGACGGACGCCATGTGGCAGCCGGAAACGCCGCTGCTCATGGCTGGGTTCGTTGGTCGAGGCGGCGACGCTCGGCGCAATTCGTCGTCGTCTTTGGCAGCTCGCTGCACCGCCTCCTCGCCAGCCGCCGACTGTCTCTGCATTTTGTGTACGCCGTCACGGCGTCCATCATACGGCTCCCCGTCCGACTCCGAGTACCCTGCGACTTGAGCCACGCCGCAGTCGGTGAGTAAATGACGCCTCCGGTCGAAGCAACGTGAACGGCTCAGCGAAGAGACGGCTCGGTCGACAGGTGCCTCCGTCATCTGTCGCGTCCAGTTCGTCACGCCCGGCATCCTCTCGTCCGCTTTCGACTTCGGAGAACTAGGCGCCGTCGACATTGGGCTTGGTCGACGGGTGGGCTAAGTCCTTTAAACGTGGCAATCATGAGCCGAATGAACAACTCAATCAATGCTTTCAGAAAAAAGCATTCATCAGAAAGTTCGGCGAATGGACACTCGTCAAACAGTCGACGACGGCAGAAGGCAGGGTCGTTGAGCGTACTGTAAAGCAATAAATGCGGTAAAAATATTTTTTCTTGCAGAAAGTAGCGTTTCTTACGCGCTTCTTATACGACGAGAAGCCACTGCAAAGCTTCTCATGATCGACGCCCAGTGGAAATTTTTCTGGCTTGCGGCCGCAATACTGATCCTGTATCCGACAGGTCGAACCGTTATTGTGGGCTAGTTTGGCTGTCTGCTGCAACTGGCAATTCTGGCTAAGGAGCTGACTGGGGAAAATCTGGACTTCGCACAATTCCAACACGGTCAATAGGCTCAAATGCTGTCTAGATAGAATTAATGGAGGTCAACTGTGCAACTCGCGTCTTTTCAGCGTGGAAAATTCCGATTGCTGTCGTCATAACCCTCACCGCTCTGTGTCTCCAGCTGACTGGAATTTGGCTCCAAATGCAGATCGCAAACTGTTTAATTTTAGGTGTTAAGATGCATACTCTGTTCTCATGGCTACAGTTAATCTATGCTGCTGCTGTCACTTGCGTTGTCGTTGCGTTGCGCGGTTGGTAAGAGATTGGAAAGGGTGTCTTGTTACGACGAGGTGCTGTAAGAGATAGGTATGCTGTGCTGAATGCCGTTAGTGTTCTAAGACGCACAGAACAGATTTGAATAGTGCACTGTGCCCTTTAAAGCGTGCGTCTCATAATATGGAAAGCGGGTGCGGCTAGATCCGGCGGCCGCTACATAACCTGGCGTCCTCTTTGACTACTCAATACATGTGCTTGCACACCCCCACCCCCAGTTTGGCTGTGTGCCCCCTATTATTACGCTCCTTCTCGTTTTGTTCCCGAAACTGGCTCTTGTCGTTTGACTCGCTGGCCGCTTTTGCGAACCGTCTTTGGCACGAGTTTTTATTGGCAGCGCCGCAGAATTTCTTTTTTTAGGGCGAACAGAAAGACCCACAGCGAGCGCGGCAAGATGTCGTCGGCGGGCGGGCACGTGCTGCGCCAGAACTCGTCGTCGTCGTCGTCGTCGAGCAAGCGGGCGGAGAACAACAACAGCAGCAGCAGCTTCGACAGGAACAGACCGGTCTCTGCCAACAACTACCCGCCCTCCAAGGGCACCACTCCGCGCAACACGCCCAAGGAGGGCACGCCCGTCAGGGACGCCAACCACAGCGCCGTCAAGGACGCCGTGCAGCAGTTTGAGAGGTGCGCCGACCAACGGACGGACGGACACTGACTGTTCGTGTGTTCGTGACACACGAACAGCAGCGCCTGCTGTTCGTGTGTGCGTCTGGACTGGCGCGTCCGTGCTCCTAGCGTCGATCACTTGACAAGTGATCGACAAAGTGACAAGTGATCATCGCACGAAGACAAATCACACACAGCAGCAGATCTTCGCTAACTAGCAGATCCTACCCTACACTTTGATGTGAGCTGGGAAGCCAAGAAGCGTTCGATTCTTGATGGACCCTCTCTAGATCGAGGACTTCACTCTCTATGGATTTTCTCGAGCCATCATTAATTGTCCAACCCTCCTGCAGCCAATAGGCAACAGTCTCAACCTCAACGCATTCACAGTATGCCACTTGACATTGCGCGTACTGTAGGAAGCGGTCGACGGGACGAGGGCCGACGGGGGCTGGAGGGGCAGGCGGCGGTGGCTATCGACAGCGGCAGATGAGCGCCACCGAGTCGACGCTGGGCGAGCAGGCGAAGCCCGTCGGACGCCGACGGCCGCGCAACATCGTCCAGATCAAGGTGCGTGCATCCTTGCTCCTGCAGGGATCGTTTGGTGGGTGTAAGACGAAGAATGCGTAGGAAGTCGCCGTACCGTCAAGGACAGCGTCAAGAGAGCTTAGGTGCCCTTGGAAGTTGGGTCGGGCGTGGTGCACAAGACCGTATGTATTTGGAATCGTCAAAAAAGACGTTTTTGCCACTTCTCGCTATTTCTCACATTTTTTTCACCTTAACAAATCTTCAAAACCCGTGCCTCCGTAGAACATCAGCGAAAATTTGTGCGTAGACCCCATGGAAACAGTAGTGTCAGCTTCTATGTTCATTCGGAACATAATTGTGTTTGAATTGAATCTCAAAAATTTAATATTTCTGCAAATATTTCTGTTCATTTTTCATAAATTCATAAAAAAAATACGTTATGATATCGATCAATCGATTCAATGTTGGTTGGTGGACGAAGTGAGACTTGATCTTTTGTCGATTATAATGTATGTGGCGACTGCAATCTTTTTCGTGCGCTCGTGAGCCGTTTCGAATATTTCTGCGGTTTTGCTCTACACTGAGGGCTGAGGAGCGACCCATTCCATAATTTTCTTTTACAATACCCCCACCCCCAGGGGCACGTGTCGGCAGCTGGGTTGATTGTGTCTTGTCGGTGCAGGAGTACCCACTGCCGGCCGCCGACCGCGGCAGCGCGTTCGGCGAGGAGGAACGAAAGAAATTGGCCGAATTGGAACAGTACAACCAGCGCAACTGGCTCCTGCACGGTTCGTTGCTGTTCGGACCGTTTTTTAGTTGCTTTTCGATCGGTGCAGCCTAGACGGTTTGGAATATGGACAAAGGCAGTAGAGAGTATGGTTGTTAATTGGGGACTATCTCAGGTCCAAATTTGACGCCGAGGGGCCGGCGGAGCTCGGGCGAGAAACGGCTGTCGCTGTCGCCCGCCATCAGTCTCGCCACGCCGCCCACGCTCGGCAAGGTGCGAAAAATATTTTTAAAATTCCAAAATTTCAAATGTTTTCCGTCAACAACGAACCGACTCTAGCCGACGAAACTGTCGGAGCCGACGCCGCCTCCGCACGTCGCCGACGCGGTCGTCGCCGAACTCAGTCCGATCGGAGAACATGTCTTCGACAAGCGAGGTGCGCGCAGCCCGCTTCTCGAAATTCGAAAATTTGTCGAAAGTTTTGCACCCTACTCGTTCGCGCACGCACGGCCCGTCGCTACGCTAGCTAGTCGTCCGTCCGGGTTGGAGCCCGCCCGCTACGCTGCCGGCTTACGTCACTCTACCCCTCCCCCCGCTATTCATTATTGAACGCGCTTGTAACATAGCCGAAGCCGCGATTTCCCCAACGGTGTGGTCGCGTGTCGACTCGCGCTAATTGGAGCGAGCAGCGGAGTGGTTGCAGGCTCGGCGCCGTCGCCGGCCCCGTCGGCCGCCGCCGCCGACGCGAGCGGGCCTCCGTTGCCCCCGGCGGTCGCCACCGAATCGGCCAAGTCCCAGCTGCCCGCGCCCGCCATCGCGCCCTCCATCGCCGTCGTCGTCGCGGCCGCGCAGGCGACGGCCGCGCCGCCTGCCGCGACGCAGTCGGCGGCCACGGTTGCGGCCGAGTCGGTCGTCGCTGAGCCGAGGGCGGAGGGCGCTGCCGAGGACGAGGCCAAGCAGCGACTGCTGTCGGGGACGCCGGCGGCGGCGGAGAAGGGCGCCGAGCAGGCGTCGACGGAGACGCAGCAGCAGACGCAGCAGACGGCCCAGACGCAGCAGGAGTTGGAGAGCGTCGAAGAAGAGGAGGAGGAGGCCGAGGAGAACAAGTCCGTCGACTCCTCGCCCGACGGCCGCTTCCTCAAGTTCGACGATGAACTCGGTGCGGTCTCAAGCACAGGCGCGCCCGCACCGGCACGCACGCACGCTCGTTTAGGCCGTGGGTCGTTCAAGACGGTCTACCGCGGCCTGGACACGGAGACCGGCGTAGCCGTTGCCTGGTGCGAGCTGCAGGTGAGCAGGCGTCGTCGTTTGGTGTCGACACCGCTTCTGTGCGCCCTTTATACGACACTCGTCTGTTGCAGCAAGACAGCCGTCTGAACAAGGCGGAGCGGCAGCGGTTCCGCGAGGAGGCGGAAATGCTCAAAGGTGGGCGCTTGTTGGAGTGGGTTCCCTGGAATCCGGTCGTGGCGCTTGCAGGACTGCAGCACCCGAACATCGTGCGCTTCTACGACTACTGGGAGAAGTCGGCGCAGCCGCCCGACAAGAAGCGCTACATCGTCCTCGTCACAGAGCTTATGACGAGCGGCACGCTCAAGATGTGCGTGCGTGCGTGCGTGCTTGCCGGCCTGCGTGCGTGCGTGCGTTCCGGCCTGCGTGCATGCGCTGCTCTGTCGCGTGTCGACACTCTCAGCAACCCTGCAGGTACCTGAAGCGCTTCAAGCGTATCAACATCAAGGTCCTCAAGTCCTGGTGCCGACAAATCCTAAAGGGGCTCGCGTTTCTCCACTCGCGTCAGCCGCCAATCATTCACAGGCGCGCGCGCCGATTGCCGGTTGATTTAGCGCGCGCTCACGTGTGCGTGTTGTTTCAGGGACTTGAAGTGCGACAATATCTTTATCACTGGTACGACTGGCTCCGTGAAGGTGGGCGATCTCGGCCTGGCCACGCTCAAGAACAAGAGCTTCGCCAAGAGCGTCATAGGTGAGTGGGGCGTGGGGGGACTGTGGGACAAAGGGTGGGCTTGTATTGGAGAGGCAACGGTATTGTACCTAGGCACGCCCGAGTTCATGGCGCCCGAGATGTACGAGGAGCAGTACGACGAGAAGGTGGACACGTACGCGTTCGGCATGTGCATGCTCGAGATGGTCACGGGCGAGTACCCCTACATGGAGTGCTCCTTTCCCGCGCAGATCTACAAGAAGGTCACCTCGGTAAGGACTGGCTGGGCAACATTGCGGTGGGTACATCTAGTAGGTGGAAGGAGAGTGTCCCTAGGGCGCGAAACCCGAGTGCTTCAACCGCATACCGGCCAGCTACCCGGAGATTCGCGAGATTATCGACCGCTGCACGCGGCTCCGCAAGGAGGAACGGTGAGCACGCACGCACGCACAGTCAGGCACGCACGCACGCACCGACGCGCATTCTATGTTAGGTACACGGTGCGCGAGGTGCTGCTGCACGACTTCTTCATGCCGGAGGAGCTGATCGGCCTGCGCGTCGAGGTGAAGAACCGCGAGAGCCAGCTGGCGCAGAGCACCACCGAGGTTCTGTCTGTCTCTGTACGGGTCTTGCTCTCCTGCAGGCGCGTGTGGACCACCGGTGACGTCCCCACACAGATTGTGATGCTGCTGCGCGTGCTGGACGAGCGCAAGCGGAAGGAGTACAGCCAGCAGGAGAACGAGGCGATTCAGTTCACGTTCGACATGAACAACGACCGCGCAGAGGACGTCGCCAAGGAGATGGTGGGCATGCGGCGGCGCTTGTCGGCTGGCGATGCCGACGGCTGGCGCGCTTAGGTGGACACGAGACTGGTGCTGGAGGAGGACCAGCGCACGATCGTGAAGCTCATCAACGACCGCGTCAACAAGTTCCTCAAGGACCGCGACCTCTTCCACATGGAGGCCGAGAGGCGCAAGGAGGAGGAGGAGAGCAAGAAGGAGCGAGAGGACATCAAGAAGGAGATGGACAAGCGCAAGGAGCAGGCCAAGGTCCGGGCCTGCACTGCGGGGGCCACCTGCCCACCCCTGCTGGGGGCACTGGCTTAGGTCCTGACACTCTCTAGGGCAGCGCGTGGTCTAGTGGTAGAGAAGCGGCCTCTTGCGCATACGGTCCCTGGTTCGATTCTTGAGGGACGCACTATCGGGGACGCCCTGTCAATGGAGTTTCTCGTCGTGCTGTCGCTGCCCTAGATTGCAGATGACGGCCTCCTAGCGTTGCCCCTAATGCAACGACAGTCCTAAGTTCTTTTCCTCGCCGGTGAAGACGGCAGGCGCACACCGCAGTCGCCCTTTCTAGAAGGACAAAGAGGAGGCGGCGGCTACGGGAGGCCTGGCGCCGACCGCCTCGGCGCCGACGCTCCATCAGTCGACGACGGCGACGCCCAACCCCGCCGCCCCGGACAAGGAGACGACGGGCACTGCGACGGCGACGCCGAGGCAGAGGCCACCCTCTAAGGTGGTCCTTCTCAATGGCGCCCTGCCAGTTGTGCTGACGACGCGATGCTTTAGACGACGGCGGCGAGCGGCCAGCGGTCCTCCCACCGGACGGCGTCCCGCAGTCGCAAGGAGGGCCAACAAGGCGCCGGCGGAGGCGGCGGCCGCAAGATCGAGTTGGTCAAACTGAAGGTGCTCGGCGTCAAGCAGGCGGCCGACGAGGAGAAGCTGCACGTAAGCGGCGTCGAAAAGAACGCGGTTACTCTGACGTACCCGAATTTCCCGCTCAGCTGGTAATGTGCGAAGTGGAGGCGGCGAGTCACTCGGTGAAGTTCCAGTTCGAGGTCGGCAGCGACCGGCCAGAGACGATCGCGGCGACCTTGGTTCGTTTCTTTTTTTATTTTTTTTTGTACTGGTCGAACGAGAACGTCGTGTAGATGGACAAGGAGCTGCTGTCGGAGCAGCAGGCGAACCTGTGCGCCGACCAGCTGCTCAAGGTCGTGCAGGTCGTCACCGAGGACCCCACCAACAGCACCGGTGCGTGACTGGTCGAGTCGACTCGTCACGGACGGTGCCTAACCGGTGTCGTCCTGTGGCAGGGCTCGTCCTGACGTCCTCCGAGGGCAAGGAGGGCGTGACGACGACGCGTCGCGAGTCGTCGACGAGAGAGACATCGGGAGCGTCGCCCAAGCACAAGGTGAGGGGGGCAGACAGTCGGCCTCGATCGAACCCTAGAGCAGCACCCACACCCCGCCTCCCACGCTTGCCTACGTCTTTTTCACGGAACTCGCACAAGACGGCAACACGCCAACGTCACTAGTCTTGTGTGCACACAGCGTCGTCATCGCTTGCGCGCCACGACCCTTGCAGATGTCGGCGCCGGCCAAGCTAGCGTCCAGCGTGAGCGTGCCGAACTTCGCGAAGACGCACCCGCTCCAGCATCAGCCATCGATGCCGCCGCCAGCGCCGCTCGAGGAAGCTTTGCCCTCCGAGCAGGACTTGCCCCAGAGAGTGCGTGGCGTGCCCCTCGCGACGCACGCACGCACGCACGCACGCACACACCCACCCGCTTGCACACGGAGCGCCGAGCCCCAGCCCAGCTGCGGGCGTGAGCACCCGCGCCAGCACAGAAATGTGCCACCGGGTACTGGAATTGTGTTCGTTCAGAAGGCGAGTCGCTTTCAAGTCGACAAGGTGGACGCGGCGGCGGTGGACAAGCCGGCAGCGCCGCCGGTGGGCGCGGAGCAGCCGCAGCCGCCAACGCAGCCGATCGCCACCTCGCAGCAGTCGTCCGTCGACTTCCCCGAGCCGCAGCAACACGGCACCATCAGCAGAGGTGCGGGCGCACGCGCGCGCGCACGCACGCACACGGCGAGGTACCCAATTCAGGGTCATCGCTAGCCCAGACCGAGTCGTCGGTGCGCGGCATAGACGAGCTGGAGAAGGGCCTGAGTCTCATAAGCGGCAAGAAAGCGGAGCCAGTCGAGACGTCGGCACCTGCCGCCGGAGTTGCCGTCGAGCCGACGCCGGCAGTGTCACAGGCGGCAGCTGCTGCCGCCGTCGCGGGGGGCGCGCCAGTCGGCGGTCGGCCCAACCCCGACGGCAGCTCCCTGCCGCGGACGCCCTCCTACAGCGGCGTGTCGGGCGCCAACCTGAGTCAGCTGAAGGAGAAACTGGAGATTCTGAAGATGGCCGAAGGCGCCGGCCAGTCGCAGCCGGCACCGCCTCCTCCGGCGACGCAGCACGCGGCTCCGGTGGCCGTGTCGTCGCAGGCGTCTATTCAACACCCGCCGCCGACGCAGACGACGGCCACGACGACGACCGTGGGCGGTGGCGGCGGCGTCGGCGCGGCCGTACTGAAGACGGTGTCGGAGGCGAGCAGCAGCAACATCCAGAAGTTGGCCATGGAACTGGGACAAATCACCATGAAGCCGGCCGTCTCCCTAGGCGCAGTCGGCCTCCTGGCCGAGCCGACGAGGTGCGCTCACCGCTGAACACCGGGCGAACAGCGCCAACTGTTCCCTACTCTTCCTTCGCAGGGACCTGAGCTTGCCGCCTGGCGACATCGAGAGCGCCGCCGCGGGTCGACTCTCCCCTTTGCGAAAGAAGGCGGCAGACGGCAGCGGCTCCATCGGCGGCGGCTCTGTCGACTTCGCGCAGGTACCATCGCCCCAGCGTCCCGTAGTCGGCGTCTTGCTTGTACGCATGCTCCGTGCGGTGTCGTGTGCGCTCGGTGTGGTGTTTGCGTTTCTCCGGCTGAGGCTGTCGTCGAAATCGTCGTGCGTGGCTGTTGTGGTGACGTGCCGTGGACCGTTTTCGTCGTGGGCTTTCAGCAGGAGACGTCGTCGACGGCGAGCGGCGGTGGCAGCTCGACAGCCTCGGCCGTGTGGAAGGAGCGGCTGGGCGGCCGGCGTTCGGGCAGCTCCGTGGCCGCCGACTTCCAGAGTCTCGAGCACGCGCTCACCTCCACCTTCAACATCACGACCAAGGAGCTCAAGCGCGCCATGAACCAGGGCAACGGCGCTCCTACGTCTGAAGTCGCCGCCGCTGCCCCCTCGGCGACGTCCACGCCGGCGGTGTCGCGCGTACCGACCACCACCACCACCGCCGCCTCGTCCGTCGGCGGCGCGCACGCGCACCGCCGCGTGCCCTCTCCTCACACGACGACGACGACGAGCGTCGCGGGCGCGAGCGCGGCCTGCCGCCTGTCGTCGGCCACGACGCAGACGAGCAGCTCCGGCCAGCATCGGCATCACGGTCAGCCCAACCACGTCAAGAGACACTGGTCGCATCACGGCTACGCGAACGGCGGCGCCGAGTCGACTGTCCGGCGCCGCAAGCCGGTGACACCATCCAAGGGCGTGGGCGGCACCCCGCGGCTGCGCCTCAGGCCGCCCAGCAACGAGACGGAGGCGGCGGCGGCGCAGCGGGCGCTCCGCAGCGCTGTCGCGGGCTCCTTGGAGTCCCTGGTGAGCGGTGGCCGACCTGCAGGCCAGCGGTCACGCACGCACGCTACGTTCGGCCGGCACGCACGCGTGACGCGATGTATATGCACGTGCACGATTGGGCAACGTTGAGGGTTGTCGTTCTTGTTGTGGCTTACAGTTGTATGTGGCTTGTGTGGTGGCTGGCTGATTTCCAGTGTGGTCCTCGCAGTGTGAAGTGACAGGGGGCGGGCCGCGTCGAGTCGGCAGCCGTCGAAATATTCAGTGTATTTTTTTTTCAGAACGCATCGGCGGAACTGAACGAGCAGGTGGACGAGGCGGCCTTCGAGGAGGGGCTCATCGCCTTGCTCGAGAGGTTCGGCCGGTTCAGGGCGTGGTTACTGCTGGTGTGGGAGTGAGTATAGCGACGGTTGCAGACACCGCCAGGAGCTGGAGCAGCTGAAGGAGCAGCACCGCCGCGAGGTCTTTGAGTACCGCGCTCTTTATCGCTTCAAGACGGCACAGCCCTCCGCCTCCTCGGCCGCCCTCCTCGCCGAGCCACTCCACCACCCGCCCGTCTTCAGTCCCGAGGTTCGCCTGCTCGCTACTGCTGGCAGGCCGCTGTCCACCGCCAATGGTTCGCTGCTGCAGGCGACGTCGGCGGCGGTGGACGAGCCTCAGTTGTCGACGACGCGCTCGCTGCCGGCCAGTCCCACGGCCAGACAGCTGGACGTGACCGTCTCCTTCGACATGACACTGGAGCCTGCACGTGAGCCAGTTGCGCTTCGGTCGCCCACCAGAGCGCCGATGTCGAGAGGTCTTGCAGTCGACGGCCGCGCCGCGCCGGCCGTGAACGGCCACGGGCCACTCGAGCGGGCATCGGCCGTCGACGCCGCAGCCGTGCCCAACGGTCCGCTGCAGCAAGAGACGCCCACCGCCCAGCCGCAGCAGTCGTTCGAGGACGAGCAACATCAACAGCCCGGCCGATTCCGCCACTTCATGCAGGTGGGCGCGCCATGCTGCCGCGCTCTAGCCGTCGATTTTTTTACGCACACGTCCACACCCAGGGTCTGGGCAAGCGGCTGTCACTCCACCACCCTCCTTCCTCCCTCGCCACAGCTTCTGCCCCGCCGGAGCCGCCATTGCCGCCCTCGCAGCAGCAGCAGCAGCAGCAGCAGCAGACCCATGACCTAGCGACTGTCGGCGGCAACCAGCAGTCTTCTACGGGCGCCGCCGACAACGTCTTCGCTCAATAATATTTTCAGACTTTAGGAGATGGTCTCTGCGCGCGCGCGCGCCTCTGTGCAGTGTATTGTAATTCGTGAGGGTGGGCGTGTGCGTCTGTGCGCGTGTTGTCTGAGTGCCAGTGCCCACGAGTCTATGATGATAAGTCTATATGGCGGCTTGGGTAAAACGGGACGGACGATGGTAAAACGTACCAAAAAAACGTCGCGCTTCGCTTCGCCCGTCCCGTGGTGAAGTGACCGTTGCCGAGTATTGCACACCCACTGCACTAAGGTCCCCCGAGGCCTAGTCACATACACGCCGAAGGCAGACAGGCATGGCAGGCGCACCAAATGTATTGGTAAAATGGTATATATATATATATACGTGCGGTTCTGGGGCATACTGTAGGTTGGGGCGCGTCGACCGCCGATACTGCGTGCTGCGTGTGGGTGTGGGGCGAACGTGACGTCTTTTGTGTCTCTTTTTGTTGCGACTGCGCTGTTCACGCGCTCTGCTTCGTACGCCCGCCGACGCGGTCCGTCAGTGCGCTGGAGGTCTTGCTCGCGATGGATTGGAGACAAATGGATGCGGGCCAAAAGTACAACGACTCGACTGAGCACGAAAAGCGCCACACAACTCGCCGTTTTACCGAGATCTGGCGAAACGTTCGCACCACAGGAACATTCACATGCGATGCTGCGAGTTACGACTGGCAGAATGGGCACTATCGCTCGGAGTATTTTGTGCCCGTGCGGCATGGGATCAGTTGGAATTGGCGAACTGCTTGTCAGTTGTCACTTGTTTCATAGACATTTCCAAGCGACGCGTAAAAGCCGCTTTCTTTAGGCTTTACCATTTGGATTGGACT
>JASAMY010003650.1:0-74801 GCA_030248085.1 Paralinhomoeus sp. GSCO2_6
GGGGGGCTAATGCCTCGATTGCGTGTTGTAGCGTCATAATAACAAGATTCAAACGGGAGCTCTCCGACTTATACCTTGGCGACATCGGCGAGCATCAACACCACCGGCGGCTTCTCTGCCGCCAGTCGCGCGTTCTTCTTCCTCGCCATTCCGATTGCGAATCCCTCCAGCGTGCACGTGCGTGCGTTCTGTTGGTATTTACACTTCTATGAACCTCTCGCAGAAATTCGAGCTAGGCAAATCGTTCTAGCGGCGGCTAGACCAAGGTGTGAATGGCTAGCTAATGAGCCGCTGCTGCAACGGCTGCTTTTCAGTCGGAAATTGCATGCGAAGCCCCAAATCGGGCCCCGGCCTATTAGTCTCGCCCAGCCGCCCACCGTGGCAGCAAATGATTTTGCGGCTGCTGCCGCGTACACTGGCGGCGCAAGCGGCTCTACAAGCCTTTTCGAACCTCACTGACTGGTTAGCACTTTTAAAATTTGTATGAGAATTAAAAAAAGTAACGCTTGTATGCGGTAGTTTTGTTCAAGCGTGCAACTGCGGCTTGTTTTGTGGGTACTTTTGAAATGAATAAAGGCCGATTTATAGATATCCGTATTATCTTACGTCTCCGCGCCCCTCTCCATCCTCAGTTTTGTAGACATCGAAGTTGACTAACTGTAACTTCTTGACGAAAATGATGCGTTACGTTGGTTACGCATGTTGATTGCGGTTGATTTGCTAGCATGACGCACACAAGAGCGGGCAAGCCATGTACATGAGTAGACAGCACGAGTCGGCTGAAATGTAACTGAACTGAAGTGAGAGCTGCAAAGACTATTCATGCATGCAAAGCAATGCGAAGTGCGTGTCGGATGGAGGTGGATGGAAGCAATGTTTTCTCACCAACTATCATGTGAATCTAATGCTGTCGTAATGCAGTAATATACAGGGTGTTTCAAAACTATATGCACCCCCTAGGGAAATACTGGTTGGACGGATTTAGCTGAAATTAAACATAGATATAGACCAATCAGAAATACATGACCAAATTAAATCTCATGAAAAAACGAACAACCGAGCGTCAAGATATGAGCAATCATCCAAGGTACAGTGCAAAACCTTTCAGTATAGATTTGGACTTGCTGTCACCACTTCACCCGTTTCTTGGCGAATCAGCAGTGGTCGGCCAACGTCGGATCGGTCAGTGATGGCCACGTCATGCAGCTCTCTGTCCCAGTGCTCGGTGACCCATCGTTTCGATCGCTTCAGCTTCTGAGCCACTCATTTTCAGGTGATGAACTGTGCACCTGCGTCGCGTGCCGTTCAGGAAGTCACGGCAGCCGCTTCATCGATGAGACGCACTTGGGTAGTGTCGTTGACCTTTTTTTGTAACGGCGACATGGTCTTCGACACTCGTTTAAAACAGTTGTTTACCATTGTTGGGGAAAGGAAATTGTTTTGCCATAAAACACGTAGTAGTGTTTTTACTGCAATACTTTACTGTACCTTCGATGATTGCTCATATCTCAACGCTCGGTTCGGTGTTTTTCATGAAATTTAATTTGGTCATGTATTTTTGTTGGGCCTACATCTGTGTTAAATTTCAGCTAAATTCGTCCAACCAGTATTTGCCTAGGAGTAGGAGGCTGCATATACAGGGTGGGCCAAAAAAAACTTGGACCCCTAAGTTCAATGCCGCCGTTCGCATGCTAGCGTCATCCGACTGGTTTACAATTTTAACCACAAATACCCCAAACGTGTCTACGCATCGTCACAAAGTTTCAGCTGAATCGGACAAAATATGCTCATTTGGCAATCATTTTTGTGAACCCTGCTCCGGCATGTGGGTTCACTCGCTCGTTCTCGAGCTAGGGTCACCCAATTGATGTGAAATTTTAATGGTACACGCCCCCAAACATATCGAAGCATCGTCACAAAGATGGCAGCGCGTGAACGCTTTGTTTGAACCGCTAAAAGCGCCACCTATGTACCACAAGTGACGAGACTTGCCTGTGAGCATCCAATTTTCAAGTATGGTTAAATGAACTTGTCAGAACGGGTCAGAAACGCCGACTGAGGCGGGAAAGAGCAGCGGCAGCGGCGGCGGCCTCTTCGGCCCTCTCTCCGCCCTCCGACACCTCCTCAGCCACCAAGACGGCGCCGACCCGCAAGCGCCCTTGCCCAGCCGAGAACGCTACGGTGGGCGGCGTGGCCAAACGGCCCCCACAACCCCCGCAGCGGGCGAAGCTGATCGGCATTGGCCTTGCGGACAAGCGCAAGCTGACCAAGGAGGCGGGCAAGATGGTGTTGGACTTCCTCCACCAGCGGATCCTCGCCACTATGAAGGCCGACCGGAGCGCGCCTCCGCTCCTCTTCGGAGAGTGGGGTCGCGTCGGACGCAGCGGAGCCCTCCTGCTGGCCCCCAAGGACGCGCGCACGCTCAATTGGTTGCGAGAGACGTTCGTCCCGGTGGTCCCGCCGTGGGAGGGGCAGAGTTGGATCATCGGTGCGCCTCACGAGGTGGTCGTTGGCCCGACTCACCCCGTCCACGGCACCTTCCTGGGCGACGTCTCGGACATCAAGGAGGTGCTGCAACTCCTGGAGTGGCAGAACGAGGGCCTCAACACCAGCGAGTGGCGGGTGACGCGCTCGTCTCCCAAGCCCGGCCACGAGGACGCCACCAACATCAGCATGCTCGTCGAGGACGCGTCCTACGCGGCCCTCTGCGCGGCCAAGATGGTGGTTACCTACGGCTCCGGCATGATCCAGCTCGTGTCGCCGGAGTACCGAAAGGCCGAGAAACAGAAGGCCACGGAGGAGGCCGCGTGCGAGAGCGCCCTCGTGGCGTCCGCCGAGGCGCTCACCATGGCCGACTCGATCCCTCCCGCCGCGGATCCTCTCCTGGAGGACACGCAGAACGACGAGTCGTCGCCCATCTTCAAGTAGGCGGGCCCCGAGGGGAACGCCTACTCACCATACACTATAACTAGGTACGCAGGTCGCTGCGCACCTAGAATACTATCAGGCGGCGACTAACCCTCGCCGCCTTCGCTTTACTATCCGCCCGGCACCAGTTGGCTCACCCCTGGGCCGGGCGATCAACCTTCGTTTTAGGCCGTTTGAGAGCATATAGCGCCAAGCGCGGACGCTCTCAGCCCCTGCGTCGCCTGCCGATACGCCGCAGCCGTCGTCAGGGCCGGTCTCAGTGAAGAAGAAGAAGAAATGAACTTGTTGAATAAAACATGACTGCCAAATGAAAAAATGAAGTCCGAAATAATTGAATTTTTGTGACGATGCGTTGATATGTTTGGGGCGTGTACCATTAAAATTTCACATCAATTGGGTGACCCTAGCTCGAGAACGAGCGAGTGAACCCACATGCCGGAGCAGGGTTCACAAAAATGATTGCCAAATGAGCATATTTTGTCCGATTCGGCTGAAACTTTGTGACGATGCGTAGACACGTTTGGGGTATTTGTGGTTAAACTTTTAAAACAATCGGATGACGCTAGCTTGCGAACGGCGGCATTGAACTTAGGGGTCCAAGTTTTTTTGGCCCACCCTGTACATAGTTTTGATACACTCTGGACTTCGTAAGGGCAGTGCAGGCTGAACGCTTTGTAGGCAAGATGGCCGAGTGGTCTAAGGCGCTGCGTTCAGGTCGCAGTCTACATTTGTAGGCGAGGGTTCGAATCCCTCTCTTGTCAGCAATACTTTTGAATCTTTTTTACGTTTTGGCACAGCAGAAAATGTACATAGTTACCGCAAATCCTCCAATAGTGGCCCAGGGGCACTATTTTTCAACCTCTACCTTACCCAGGGGCACTATTGGAGGGTGGCTTCTATTATTTCAACCTAAAATTTTGAATGGTAATGCTAGTTTCGCTGTCAAAATTGCCGATTTTTCGGTGATTACCGTATAATCACTTTTGCCACATTTAATGGTTGATTTACCGTTAATAGTTGCTGAAACGTACTATTATTGGTTAGTAGTAGTGTGTATACACGATATAAATGTACCTACCACTATATTTTTGCCCATAAAAGGCACATGGCACAACATACCCCTTACCCCCGGGGGCACTATTGGAGGTGGGGGGGGGCTCTATTATTTCAACCTTGCCGTACCCGGGGGCACTCGTGGAGGGGGGGGTCACTATTGGAGGGTGCTGTATTGGTGGATTTACGGTACTCGGCCGTGGACGGTTTGAAGCAGCGCCGCCCGTGTACTCGGGCGTGGACGGCTGAAAGAAGCGAAGCTCGATTAAGTGGGGGGGAGGAGAGGCATTGTTATCTGATCGTCAGCGGCTCAGGTCGGCGTTGGCCGCATCTCCCACTTGTACAATGTACAATGTCTGTGTTTATCGTTGGTCAGTGAATCTGTCAAGACATACTTTTACCCCTGTACACCGCGGCAGAGGCACAACACAGTGCAATAACGCGCGCGACGACGACGCCGCCCCAGCGTCCGGTTCAGACCGCTGGCCTGCCGCCGAGACGTCGGCCTCTTGCACAGCTTGCTCAAGGTCCTCCTCTGACTTGAGGCTGCGGATAATTGCTACTGGTAGCTGTGGGTTTTCACAAATTCCCCACTCTGGCGGGCAACCGAACATTGCAGTGTATGGCGACCGCTTTATCCCAGAGTGATAAGCGCTGTTGCGCTGGAACTGGATAATCGGCAGCACCTACAAGGAAAACACACACCATGAGCAACTGTACAAAACGCAAAGTCTGAGTTGCAGTTAGAGAAGTCAATCCGCATGCGCATGGACATGAATGAGGTTTTAATACTGTACATTGTACAAGTGGGAGATGCGGCCCACGCCGACCTGAGCCGCGGACGATCAGATAACAATGCCCCCTCCTCCAACCACTTAATCGAGCTTCGCTTCTTTCGGCCGTCCACGCCCCGAGTACTCGGGCGGCGCTGCTTCAAACCGTCCACGGCCGAGTACTCGGGCGGCGCTTGTTTCGGACCGTCCGCGCCCAAGTACTCGGCCGTGTACGGTTTGGCGCCATCCGCGCCCGAGTACTCGGGCGTGGACGGTAGCATATACACGATATAAATGTACCACCTACCACTATATTTTTGACCATAAAAGGCACATGGCACAACATACCCCCTTACCACGGGGGGGGGGCACTATTGGAGGGGGGGGCTCTATTCTTTCAACCTTGCCCTACCCGGGGGCACCATTGGATGGGGCACTATTGGAGAGGGGGTTGTATTGGAGGATTTACGGTACTTCTGTAAACATACACACCAACGAGCATACGCATACAGGTAACTGGGGGGGGGTTGCCCGCCCCCAGCCAGAATTTTACCCCTACCCAGCCCCCCCCCCCAGAATTTTCCTGAAGTTTTCCAACTTGCCAACAATTGTACAAAGTAGTGTACTTTTTGCCTTTCTCAGTGTATTTTGGCCTTAAAACAGCTAAATAACGCTATTTATAGCCTATTTTAAGGCATTTTTGACCTATTTTTGACTGAAAAGTGCCTATTTAGACACTATTTTGGAACATTTTTTCCCTTCTGGGACCCCCTCCCTCTTCAAATCTGAGTACCCCCCCCCCCCACGCCCCCCCCCAGAAGTCTCTCAGACCCCCCCCCCCCACTTCAAAAACCCGGTTACATGTATGAGCATACGTTCACTACGTACGTATTTCCAAGAACTCAACAATAACCCACTCCAACATTTCAGCAACAAAACAAGGGTCAAACAGCGAATAAACAGAATGTAACATGACACATGTGCCAACGCTGATGACGATGCAATCTGCGCGACAGTTGCACTGCAATATTTCGAATACTAGTACTTCGTCCTACGATCGTTCACATTTTTTTCTGTTTTGCCGTAAATCCCTCTTTTTGACTTTTCCAACCACTTTTCCGACGGTAGCTGGCTTTTGTGGCCTTTTCCTTTGCCGTTTGCTTCTAGCCAAAGCGCCAATGTAGGCTTTGCGTTCGACGCTCTCTTCGAAGTCCGGAGGCAGTTCAAACTTTTGAATTTTCACCACGTCGGAACTGCAGCGGGAATTGGACGGCGCACCGTTCAGAAGTTGTTCCAGGGACGCTTTCTAAATAAATCCACATTTGCACGCAAAGGACAATGCATTTGTTGGGAAGGCGCATTGGCATTTGTAATTTGAACATTTTGTGAGCAATCCGAGCGGCGTGCCGGTGCGTGCGTGCTGCTGTATGCGTGCCGGTGCGTGGCAGTGCGCGCGTGCGAGCGCGCGTCGTGCGTGCGTGCGTGCCGGTGCCTGCGTGCGTCGTGAGTGCCGGTGCGTGCGTGCTGGCGCGTGCACGCGTGCGTGCATGCGCGCGTGCGTGCGTGCGCACGTGCGTGCAGCTCTCCGGCGTGCACACCTCCTGCTCTCCAGCGACGAGTGTGACGGCCGCGCCCGCGACGCCCGCCCTGGCGGCGCGGCCGACGCGCGCCCCGTAGGCGGCGACGACGGCGGGCGTCGAGTAGTTGACGACGCAGTCCACGCTCGCCAAGTCCACGCCCCGTCTCAATAGGTCGCTGCACACCAACAAGGCGCGTCGCTGAAAAAAAAAAGCAGAAGCGCAAAGAAGTTTGCGTGGTGTTGTCATCAAGGACGGGGGGGGGGGACATCGATCGCGTGACAAGGGGTGCCAAGTGGGAGGGGCCCTCCGACAAGGACCGTGGCCAGGCCCAGTGTCTGCCTTCGTCGGTTCCCGCACCCCGGACCTGGGATCACGCTGGGCCACACCAGCCCCAGTGACCAACGTCCCACTCGCGGCCAGTCCCTGTGGATACGCCCAGCAGAGGAGCCTGCTCTTCTGGCACGACGACGCAGGGATGAAGATCGGACACTGCCTGCTCCCTTCGGGGCTATTAACAACAACAACAACATCGCGGCGTGACAACGGACGGACAGAGGGACGGACGAACGAACGAACGAACGAAAGCAAGTATCGACACACATGCACTGGCACAGACGCACACACGCATCATTGACATGGGCAGCGAGAGCGTATGGCCTAGTGGTAGAGAACAGGGTTGCATAAAAAAAAAATTTCAAGTTTTTTTTTTTAAATTAAAATTTTTTTTTTCAAAATTTTTTTTTAAATTGACTTAGGAGCCATCATTGGTGCCAAATACCTGTACTATAAGATACTTTTAGCCTATTAGAGTGTCAAACACAAGCACTAGTGCTTCCCTAAAGCCTTTAGAAGCATATTTAGCATGTTTTAGTCAAATGGCAACAGAGCCGCTGCCTCTAAATGGTCGTGTACGGTATCGCACTATGTTGGGAACCAGTTGGGAACCCCAAAAAGAGCTTAGTTTTGGTGCTAATAAGCAAGTTTATGCATGAATAACTACTAATTGTACCATCTAAACACCTCTTAAACGCCTTTTTGCCACTCAAAAGCTAATTTTTACCCAAAAAACAGAGAAATTTTTTTTTTAATTTAAAAAAAAAATCCAACTTTTTTTTTAAAAAAAAAACTTTTTTTTAAAATTGTGCAACCCTGGTAGAGAATCGGCCTGTTGCGCGCACTCGATTCTTGATGGATCCACTACTTGTAGATCGAGGACTTCCCTCTCAATGGATTTCCTGGTGCTGTCACTGCCCTGGATTTTAGATGGCGTTATTCCAAATGTCTGTGGCTAATTCTGCGGCCGCTCTAGACATGGAGATGCGTATGCAATATGGGCCATTGACGGCCTCCTAGCGTCGCCCCTAATCCAACAAAAACATTATTTCAAACACGTCCCCAAATACCTTGCTTCTCTCGAACGCCGTCAAAATTTTGCGTCTCTGCAGTTTGCCTTCGATGCGCGCGCTCAGTTCAAAAATTTCAACACTCTCCTTGCACACTGACTCCAAGATGGCCTTGAGACGGGCAGCTTTGACTCTGAATTGTCGATTAAATCAAAAATAAAATTAAAAAAAAAACATCAGTCAGCCAACGAACCTGCTGTCCACAAAGCAGAGGGATTTTTGAAAGCGTTCGGCGATTTTCGCAACCGCCAGCGGTTTTGCGTATTCGCTGCACTGGCAGTAAAAGTGTTGTAGTTCGTTGGGAAAGACAATCTGAATGGCAAGCATACAGAAGCTACCGTACACCTCTATTGACGCACGCATGCACGCACACACACATTGATATTTGGACCTGGGCTCATTGGGGAAGGGGCCACATTTCAGCGGGGGTCTAACGAACTGAAAACGTGCCCAAAAAATGGCGCTAATTGTAAAAAATTGATTATAAATGGAAGTTGATTAGAAGGTTCACTGTGTATGCAATTTGCATAGGTCCACTACCGTATCCTCCATTTCAGCGTCCTGATCCGCAATAAAAAGTGTGGGCGCAGTTTTCGTCCAGAACTTCAGCTGTTCTTTCACCGAATTCAAAGTTGCCGACACGAAAATCTTTCGCGGCAGCTGCCTGGCAGCCACCAAATTTGCATATGAAAACGAATCCCCTAAATAGAAGGCTCAAGTCGCTGCGTCATGGTAGCAAACAAAAAATTACATTACAAAAAAAAATGACAATGTTTCACACTGAACATAAGACGAACAGATTTAAAAAAAATTGCAATGTTGTTCTTGAACTTTACAAAAACAAACCGAAATTCGACTGATTTCGCGACGCTCCGATAAGGCTTCCCAACTCGCTATTGTCCAACATCAGTCGATCTGCCTCGTCGAAAACGATAAATCTAAATAACACAAAAAATGGAGAAAAAAAAATAAATACAAATTTCACTTGCCGCAGTCCTGTCAGAGTCAGACGATTCTTTTCGTAAACGCTCCAGCAGCGATCGAGCAGCGCGCCCATCGTGGACACAAGAATTTGGGCGTGCGACACTAAATTCCAAAAAAAAATAAAGAAAAAATTTAATGAAAAAATTAGCACACCGTTGTTGTCTGTCTCGAGCATTGCGCCATGCACACTGCTGCCATTGGCATACGTTGAAAACACTGAGTGAACCTGTGAACAAAGTAATGCGCTAAACTCGAGAAAACGAGTACTACAAGTACATACAACTATTCCCAGTACGCACACTGTTCAAAGTAATTTACGCAGCAGCATACTTACCGATGTACGCTCACACACTTTTAGAACTGACTCCACGGAAACCTTCAAGCGAGGCAATTCCACTGTAGAAAATGCACAACACGCTGAACACGCACGCACGCACGCACGCACACATACACATATAGGCGTTCCTCCCACCTGCAATACAAGGTCTTGCGTAGGCACGACGACCAAGGCGCGAATCTGAGGCCTGCCAACTTCAGGCTCTTCCAATAGGCTCTGCACTATAGGCAAAACGTACGCCAGTGTTTTTCCACTGCCTAAATTGGTTTTCCCGCAATTCTCAAAGGAAAAACCATGGATTTCAAAAGCAAACACCGGTAGGTGCCGCAACAGCCACATCTTGTAGTGGCAAAAAAGCCTTGCGCCTCAGCAGTTCAGGAATGACCCTCAGTTGAATGGGGAACAGCTTGCTAATGCCATTGGCTTTCAATTGTCCAATTAGCACGTTGCTCAGCTTACACTCTTGAGCCTCATCAACGTCCACAGAGCGCGCTAGCAAGCCGCTTGCTGTGCCAGAAGTGCCCATTCAATTTGCTTTCTGAACATGTTCGGTGCACGACCCATACGAACGATCTTCTGCACCATAGATAGCCGTTCGTCGGCGAACAACTAACAGTTCGTGCCTAACAACTCTTTATCTCTTCTCCTCCTAGCAACCAGCAAATCACGCAAATCTCTTCAAAAAGGATCCCATTTTCTGTGCCACGTTGACGGGTGGAGGCATTAGCTCCAGCTCGCTGACCACCGCCACATGGTCCGAGGGCGCGATCACCGATGGCAGAGCGAAGTGTCGCTGCATCAGTTCCAATCCCGGTCCCGGGATGTGTTTCACGGACTCGAGATTGAAGAGGCCCTCGTCGCCGCCGGCCCAGATGTAGCTGAGGCAGTCCTTGAAGGTGTCCACGTAATTGGTCGGCTCGCTAGTGTCCGAGCACAGCGAGAGGTTGAGACTGTGACTCTGGTTGGGGGTGGGATTGGACCGAAGCCGACATTTAGACAGTCGGCAGTGTATGTGCGTGCGAGCGTGCCGGTGCGTGCGCGCGCGCGCGTGCACCGGTGCGTGCGTGGCGGTGCGTGCGTGCGTGGCGGTGCGTGCGTGCGTGTCTTGTGTGCGTGCTGGTGCGCGTGTGTCGGTGCGTGCGTGCCGGTGCGTGCCGGTGAGCGTGCGTGCGTGCTGCCGCATGCGTGCCGGTGCGTGCGTGCGTGCGTGCCGGTGCGTGCGTGCTGCTGCGTGCGTGCGTGCCGGTGCGTGAGTGCGTGCGTGCTGCTGCGTACGTGCGTGCCGGTGTCGTATATACATGTGTCGGTTATATACATGTGTCGGCCGACACATCCATATAGACAACTCATGTATATACGTATGCGTATCTATATGTGTCGGTTATACATCTGCAGTGCGAGTGAAATTCGCCCGTCATAATTTATGCTGAAACCGGCGTCAGATAACGCCAAGCAACAGATGCAATAAACAGACGCTCAACAGCGAATCATGGGCTCAAAGTGGCTGCCACGGCTATTGTCCAAGTAAAACATGTAGTTGGAGGTGACCTTACCTAATTAATGCTATGTACTGCCTAATTAATTAATGATAAACAATAGAAAAGACCTTGCCTAATTAATGCCAATTAATGCTGCAGATGTACCTGTAGTAAGTTCAATACTTCTGCACTCTGTTGCTCAGCTGCGCGGTGCGCGCGTGGTCTGTCTCTGTTGAGCGTCTCTGTTCCGTCGCGCTCAAATGCAAATGCATGACTGAAATGGGTTCGAGCCGAGCAAGAAAACCTGCGGCTTTCGCTTCACGTTCACCTCACCTTATAACGACCGCAAGCAAACGGTACACACAGTTCCTGCGTCACAGATCTTGCGTCGCTCAGTAGATGCAGCTTGTGTTACTAGCTACCTACGTAGCCTTGTGTAAGTCAACTGCTACGAAGCGACCGTGTAACGTAGGGGGGAAGGGGGCAGAGGCTAGCAAACCAGTGTAGGTAGATTACTCTTGTGGCCCTTTTGACGCAGTCAGTTAGATTACAATCTGTGGCCCTTCTGTCCTTGTGAACCGCAGGATGTTTAGAACTGGCGACCTACACATGTATATGGAACCGACACATGTAGATACGTATACGTATCTAGATCAGTTGTCTATATAGATGTGTCGGCCGACACATGTATATAGCCGACACATGTATATACGTCACCGGTGTGTGCGTGCGTGCGCGCGCGTGCGTGCGTGCTGGTGCGTGCGTGCGTGCGTGCGTGCGTGCGTGCGTGCGTGCGTGCGTGCGTGCGTGCGTGCGTGCGTGCGTGCGTGCCGGTGCGTGCGTGTGTGCCGGTGACGTATATACATGTGTCGGCTATATACATGTGTCGGCCGACACATCTATATGGACAACTGATCTAGATACGTATACGTATCTACATGTGTCGGTTCTAATATATACATGTGTAGGTCGCCAGTTCTAAACTTCCTGCGGTCCACAAGGACAGAATGGCCACAGATTGTAATCTCTGCGTCAAAAGGACCACAAGAGTAATCTACACTGGTTTGCCAACCTCTCTCCTTCCCCCTACGTACACGGTCGCTTCGTAGCAGTTGAATTACACAAGGCTGCGTAGGTAGCTCGCTAGCGTAGCTACACAAGCTGCACCTACTGAGCGACGCAAGATCTGTGACGCAGAAACTGTGTGTATGCTTGTGGTCGTGATAAGGTGAGGTGAACGTGGAACAGAAGGCAGCCGAGCGACAGGTCGTTAGGTTTTCTTGCTCGGCATGAAACCCATTTCAGTCATGCAGTTGCATTTGAGCGCGACGGAACAGAGACGCCCAACAGAGACAGACGACGCGAGCACCGCGCAGCTGAGCAACAGAGTGCCGAAGTACATATTACACTTACATCTGTAGCATTAATTGGCGTCAATTAGGCAAGGTCTTTTTTATTGTTCATCATTAATTAATTAGGCAGTAGCATTAATTAGGTTAGGTCACCCCTAACTAAATGTTATACTTGGACAATAGCAGTGGCAGCCACTTTGAGCCCATGATTCGCTGTTGACCGTCTGTTTATTGTGTCTGTTGCTTGGCGTCATCTGACGCCAGTTTCACCATAAGTTATGACAGGAGAATTTGACTCGCACTGCAGATGTATATAGACCGACACATATAGATACGTATACGTATATACATTAGTTGTCTATATGAATGTGTCGGCCGACACATGTATATAACCGACACATGTATATACGACACCGGTGCGTGCGTGCCGCTGAGTGCGTGAGCGCATGCATCATGTGCAACCCTCCAAAATACTCATATTTCCAGTCCAGTCCCCTCCCAGGTCGAACGCTCCCTGGGGCGCCTCTCTATGGCAGCCCATCTCCTGCGCCCCAATCGCTCCCTCGCCCATCAGTTTGACCACCTTTGTGCCGGGCGTGCTGTTGAGATCGCCGCAGAATAGGACGCCGACGCGTCGCCGCTTGCGTCGACCCAGCAAGGACAACTGCGCAATGACCCGCTCCACGTGCGCCAGGCACAGCGCCGTCTGCAGCACGCGTATGTCGGCGTCGTCCGGCTTGAAGTGCAGGTGAGTGTTCGCGACCAGAAGATAGGCGTTGTCGGACAGCTGCGAGTCCAGCGGCTCGTACAAGCCAAGCTGAACAACGCACCGGCAAATACAACTCGTGCGAGGCACTGCTGTGTAACTGTGTAGGGGGAGCTGCCAGCCCTCACTCACCCCAGACTGGAAGTCAGCCTCCTCACCACATAAGTAAGTACACGGTCAGTGTACGCACGCAGCCCCGCGAACCTGAAGTACGGCTGGCCTGGTCATGAACTTGTTCTTGAGCTCCTCGTCGTGCTGGAGCAGCTCCACGATGTTGTCGCTCAGCTCGTCCTTCGTCTCCATGAGAACCCTCGTCAGAACGACGTCCTCGCTCGACACGTGTCTGGAGGAGGTGGCTGTCGAATGTTGCTTTGTTGTTGCTGTTGGATTAGCGGCAACGCTAGGGGCTGTCAATGGCCCGTATAGCATACCCATCACCATGACGCCCTCCAGCCTAGAGCCGCGTAATTAGCCAAAAGACATTTGGAAGATCGCCATCTGTAATCTAGGGCAGGAGCACAATCCATCAACAGTCCCCAACCTAGTGGATCCATCAAGAATCGAAGAACCCAAGAAGAAGTTTCATTTACAGGAAAGAGTAAAAAAACTGACCTCTCTGCCTGTTTTACTAAACCTATCGCACTTCAGAAAGAGCTACATGTACAACAACGTACATTCGTAAAAAGCTAGTTCAAACATAGCACTAGTAGACGCGACAGACATTACCGTAGTCTGTCACGTCTGGTGGCAATGCAGAGACCCTCGCCCACGGCGGCACCCTTGAGGCAGTAGCGCAGGTCGAGGCCTCTCGTGCCCAGCACGTGCGTCAGAAAGTGCTTGTAGAAGGACTTGTCCACCTCTTGTAGGCAATACACGTCCGCATTGTATCCTAAACAAAGCAGTCACCAATGTCTGTGCGTGCGTCCCACTCAGCCCACCCGGCAACTCGGAACAGAGCAGTGTCGTCCTGTAGTCCCGTTCCTGTTTGTCCTTGGGACAATAGGGATAGTAGAGTTGCTCTTGAGGGCCCTTGAAGTCCAAGTAGAGATCCGCCAGAATGTTGTAGGTGACAACTCGAAGTCTGGACGCATCAACAGTACGAGCATGTAAAGAAGAAAGAAAGTAAAGCAGAAGAAAGAAAGTAATGTAAAGCAGAATAGGCAGGCAGGCAGGCAGGCAGGCAGGCAGGCAGGCAGGCAGGCAGGCAGGCAGGCAGGCAGGCAGGCAGGCAGGCAGGCAGGCAGGCAGGCAGGCAGGCAGGCAGGAAGGCAAGCAGGCAGGCAGGCAGGCCGAGGCAGGCAGGCAGCAGGCAGGCAGAGGCAGGCACCTGCAGACAGCCAGCCAGCCAGGCAGGCAATGCGCACCTATTCGAGTCCTTGGCCAGTCGCTCCTTGGTGTGCTGCTCCTGCCTCTGCTCCCAAATGAACGGCTGGTCCTCCGGGGTCTCGATCTTGAGGCCGTCGTCCGCATATACCGTCGCCACGCCACCCTCTCCCTGGTCGGCGAGCAGCGCGAGTCGCTTGCCCGCGTCCTCGGGCCCGGGGACGAATTCCAGGCCCTGGGCCTTCTGCTGCCAGCCCTTGCATTCGAAAGTTCTGCTGGAGCTGGACTGCAGCAGGTGGGGCTTGAAGTCCAGCTTGAGATAGGGCAGCGCCTCCACGAACCAGGAGCAAGTGAGCGTGGGGCAGTCGCCGGGCTGGACGGTCTCGCCTTGGGGCGACTGGATCTCCAGCAGAGGCACCAGAGCGCAGCCGACGAGCGCCCGTTGCCGAAGGCCCAGACGAACTTGGAAGCTGGACGTGTCCAACTCGTACAGATGGTCTTCCACTTTGAGCTTGAGAGGAACGGTGTCAAACAAGTGTGTATCATTGAAGCGGGGAAACATTGATTCATGCTGAGGCCCACAAAGTGTTCGGCGTCGCGTGGCTCCGGGGCTCCGGGCACAAAATCCCAGCCAGGTGGGCGGTCACGCCTTACTGACAATGACCCGGCCGATTTTCATCGATTATCCACAGCCTTGTGCTATGTGGTGCTGGCATGTTTTTGAATAGAGTAAAGGAGAGAGACTCCCCAAACAAATCAACAACAGTAGAAGCGATTCCGAGGAGTCAGTACTCGGTTCTCTGACACCATTCCTGTTTCGCTCTGGCCAGCATGTTCTCAACGGTCGTGTCCCTGGGAATGGGCGTCCCTTCGGCGTCCACAAATTCGATGTCCATCGGGTAGGCGGGATCGAAGCCGGCGTTCTTCTGTTTGTCGTCGCCGCCGCCAGCGCCCTCCTTCTGCCTCTGTTCCTGCTCCAGTTTCCTGCGCCGCTTCACCTCCAGCTTGCCCACGGGGTGGTACTGCTCGAGCTTGACGTTGAGACGCACGATCGTGCTATGTATAGCTTCCTCGGGACGACGCTTCATCCTGAGAGAGCACTGGAGGGAATTATAGAAAAGTTTGACCATGAGGAAGAATTAATTAATTACCATAAATTTTTAGAGATGTGGGGGGGGGGGGTAAACGTAACTTTTGGGATCGATTTTAGCGATCAAAAATTGGCAAATCGTCGTGGACACGACGCTGGTCATGCCTAAGCCTGGGTAACTTACAGAAAACACGAAGAAAAAACACTAAAAATTGGCATTTCTTAATAAAAACAGACAGCAGTGCGTTTACCCAGCGCTTGCTCATGATCAGTGAGCCAGGCCAGGTGTGGTGTAGTGTATCTGCAAGCTGCCACCACAGCGCGTGCACGACAGTGACCACTCACACGACGATGCGAATGTGCGCAGAGTCGTCGTATCGAAACCGGAACACGACCAGGTTCTGCATCTGGTCCTCGACCTTGACGTTCACCTCCTTGCCGCCCTCCTCCGAGCTCTCCGTCAGCACCACGGGCGCCTTCTCGCGCACCCAGTGCACGAACACCTTGTTCTGGGGCAGGTAGTCTTCTGAGACGAACCGCAAGCACGTGAGTATCATCAATATTAAAGAAATGAACGTCGTTACCTACCTTAATTTATAAAACATGCCAGGGAGTGCAATTCGGGCCCGTGGGTGGGATAGCGAGCACATCGCCTAATTTTTAAGAGTGGGACATGCACCCCCCCCCTTCCCCAAGCTATGGTTGAACTTGGAACCCTACCTTGCGTCCAACAAAATTGCAACAAACGCGACAGTGTCAAAAATTGCGACAAAGCGACAAAATTGCAGTGAAAAGCAAGCAGATTGAAAAAGATTTTTTCTATTGGGAGGGTGGGTGGAGAGAGGTCAACCCGAATGCTTTAAGGTTTCGAATTAGGGATAGCCGATAGGTTTGGTTAAAGAGAGCTTCGGTTAGGTTAGTTTTACGACTTAAAAGAGGGGGAGGCAAACCCAGCAAAGGCATGAGCGCTTACTGCCTTCCATTCTCTTGGCGGTAATGGACTCGCAATTTGCGTTCCGCCTCGCCGCCGCGGCTGCAGTTCCGCACAGATTCCGAATTTGAAAAAAGTTAAAACCAGATTTCTTCAAACTCGAATTTCTACAGGCGCACAAAGCTGCTGAGTTTCTTCCACTCAACGCGCTGGCACTAATGAAGCGTCGGCCGGCGCGACACAGCCACGCATTGCGCAACATTTGAGGCGACAATAGTTGTGAAATCCCCTGAGGCACTATAAATTTCCATTCACAAAACTGTTCAGATTCACAAAACAAATTCACAAGGCGTTGACTAAACCACACACCTAACACACCCAACACACCCAACACACCTGAAGGCTTAGACTTTTTTAGGTTTTCGCTTAGGCTTAGGCTTCGCTTAGGCTTAGGCTTTCGCTTAGGCCTAGGTTTCGCTTAGGCTTAGGCTTTCGCTTAGGCTTTCGCTTATGCTTAGGCTTTCGCTTAGGCTTAGGCTTCGCTTAGGCTTTCGCTTAGGCTTAGGCTTAGGCTTAGGCTATAAATTCGCACTAGGTGTGTTGGGTGTGTGTTTTATGTAACGCCATTCACAAAAAAATCTGATCCTGAAAATGAGGGAAACCTAAGCTCAGTGAACCAGTGAACCAGTGAACCGAGAGAAACACACCATAATATTTTAAATGCGTTGAATGCGTTAATATTTTAAATGCGTTGCGTAACTGAAAAATACTAACAACGCGATCACACACAATAGGCTTGGGCTAATAGGCTTAGGCTCAGGATTTAGGTTCGGGTTCGTGTGCGCGTGCCTGTGCGCGTGCACGTGCGTGCTTGAGGATTGCCTTAGGCTTAGGCTTAGGCTTTTGCTTAGGCTTAGGCTTAGGCTTCAGGCTTGTGCAAGCGGGCACGTGTCCACATGCCTGCGTGCCCGCGCGCATGCGTGGGCGCCTGCACGCGGGCACGTGCGTGCGCGCTTGTGAGTTTGTGCGAGCGTGCGCGCGTGTGAGCGTGCGGGCGTGGGTGTCCTTGTGCATCTGCGCGGTGCGTGCCTGCGCGCGTGCGTGCATGTGCTTGTGTGCGTGCCGCGCGTGCGTGCGTTCGTGCGAGGGTGCGTGCGTACCTGCAGAGAGCACGTGCGTGCACGCCCATGCGCGCGTGCGTGCGTGCGCGTGCACGCTTGCACGTGTGTGTGTGCATGCGCGCGTACGTGCGTGCGTGTGCACGCTCGCACCCGTGTGTGCATGTGCGCGCATGCTTGCGTGCGCGTGCGCGTGCGTGCGCGTGCGCGTGCGCGTGCGCGTGCGCGTGCGCGTGCGCGTGCGCGTGCGCGTGCGCGTGCGCGCGTGCGTTTGTGCGTGCGTGCGTGCATGCGCGTGCGTGCGTTCGTGCGAGGGTGCGTGCGTACCTGCAGAGAGCACGTGCGTGCACGCCCATGCGCGCGTGCGTGCGTGCGCGTGCACGCTTGCACGTGTGTGTGTGCATGCGCGCGTACGTGCGTGCGTGTGCACGCTCGCACCCGTGTGTGCATGTGCGCGCATGCTTGCGTGCGCGTGCGCGTGCGTGCGCGTGCGCGTGCGCGTGCGCGTGCGCGTGCGCGTGCGCGCGTGCGTTTGTGCGTGCGTGCGTGCATGCGCGTGCGTGCGTGCATGCGCATGTGAAATGTGCATGCGCGCCTAAGCCTAAGCCTAAGCAAAAGCCTAAGCTTCATAGGTGTAACTGGGTAGGGTGTAGGTATGGGTCACCCCCCCCCCCTGCTTTGGTCAATCCTGCTCGAAAAGTAGGACCACCCCCCCCCCCAGCTTTAGTCAATCCTGCACTGACTGCAGGTTACCCCTATAGCTGAATTGTGTTTCTCATACTTCCCAAGGTGTTTTTCAGGCCTGTGAGCAGCATTTATTGTCCAAATGTCAAAAATTTCGCCTGCGGCGCTGTATTTTACGCACCTACAGACCATTTTGGAGTCTTTTGGGCGAGTTTTCGGCCAAAAAATCAACAAATTTTGCCTGCGGCGCTGTTTTTTTGCTCCAACTGACCATTTTTAGAGTCACTGAAGCGCGTTTTTAGCCAAAAATTCACAAATTTTTGCCTGCGGCGCTGTGTTTTCAGCATACACGAAGCATTTTCTACGTCATTATTGAGGCTGGAAAGAGAGAAATTGTATCAAATTTGGCCGTGCAGGTCACCCCCATCGACTTTTGAAAAATCCCAGATTCACCCCCCCCCCCCAGCTTCGATGGCCAGTTACACCTATGCTAAGCTTAAGCGTAAGCCTCAGGAATAAAAAAAAATTAAATTAAAAATTATATAGAATAAACAATTATAAAAATTGTGGCGTGTGATGCGTTGTTTTAGTATTTAGCGGTTGAGCAACGAGAGTCGACGCATTTAAAATATTATGGTGTGTTTCTCTCGGTCCACTGGTTCACTGGTTCACTGAGCTTAGGTTTCCCGAAAATGAGCGCAATCTTTTGACACTCCTTCTTCCTTCCGTTTGCAGTTTACCACTGTTTCAGTGCAGTTGTGGTGAGCGTTTTGCCCGTGCACCTCGATTTGAGGTCCTCAAAATGCACCCGTGAAACGTCTAAATGATCCTCACACGGTTACCAGCCAGCTTCTCTCATCCGTTTTTGGCAATAAGTTACAAAAGACATCTTTTATGGAGCTTGAATAAAATATATGCGAAAACAAAGTCAACTGCAGCTTAGCAACAAAATAAAAAACAAAGCATAGCACTGCCGTTTTTGGCAATGGGCACTCAAAATCAAGCCAATATCCGACGCTACCAACTTTGCATCGCCTGACCCGTTGGTGCTAAATGCACGCCAGCCACTCAACCCAAAACTTTTAAAATTCGGACGGACCTGAATTGTCTGGGAGCGAAACCAAACAAACGCAACGCAGCCGACTACCAAACCTAGTTCAAACCGGCGAGCCCACAATCACTTCTTGTCATCGTCCATTTTAATCGAGAAAATTCACTTCATTCTCGATTTTCTTTTTTTTCAGTTTCAGTCGATGTCGGGCTCTGCGCTGACGGGCGGCGGTTCGGCCGCGGTTGGTTTCTTGGCGGCGGTGGCGTCTTCGTTGGGCGGTGGCTGCGGGGCAGAGGCAGAGGCAGAGGCGGCGCCGCCCTGGAATGGGCCGCCCTTCCCTCCCGACTTCTGCTGCATCTTTTGGATGAGCTTCATCACCTGAAAACATCACTCCACAATCAATCGATTCGACATGCACTCACGCACTGGCCCGCACAAACTGGCGCGCACACGCACAACCGCACGCACGCACGCTGCATGCACGCACGCACTGGCGCGCACGCACTGGCGCGCACGCACGCGCACCTTGGGGTTGCCCAAGTGCTTGGCGATGTTGGCCGGGTTCTGCATGATGTCCAGGTAGGCCTTCATCGCCTCCTCGTCCTGCAAACCATTTAGGAATTTTTTCTTCAAAATTAAAAAAATTCAAAATTCGCACACGCACCTGAAACAGCTCCATCATTTCGGGATCGCTGAACATCTCGGCGAACTGCGGAGGCAAACCGCCGGACGCGCCACCAGTCGCTTCGAATTCCTCGCGCTCCTGTCGTG
Organism: Paralinhomoeus sp. GSCO2_6; assembly: GCA_030248085.1. Taxonomy (NCBI): domain Eukaryota; kingdom Metazoa; phylum Nematoda; class Chromadorea; order Monhysterida; family Linhomoeidae; genus Paralinhomoeus; species Paralinhomoeus sp. GSCO2_6. Next base: position 19,623 of record JASAMY010003650.1, read on the forward strand.
GCAAAGAAAAAAATATTTCGAAAAAAAGTTATGCATTTTTAACTTTTATGCGCATAAAACGAACAACTTTTGACATCTAGTAGAACACAGCGAATCGGTGAGGCATTCGCTTTCCAATAGTGCCCCCGGGGCACTATTCCTTTGAACTCTTCTTACGCGTGTGCTGCACTATTGGAGGGGGGTCTATACTTTCAACCTTGCTTTACCCTGGGCACTATTGGAGGAGTTTCGGTATTAGAGGAATTCCGTTCAACCTCTCTCTCCACTCCCCCACCTTCTGGCGTCTTTCGAATTCCTCCTGCGCGGCCTTCTCGCGTGCTTCCTTGGCCTTCTGGAGGCGTTCGCGCTTCTGACCGATCTCGCGTTCCTCTTTGGCTCGCTTCACTTGCATGTGGTAGTCGTGCAGCTTCTTCGCCTGACCACGGCACGCGCGTGTGCAAAACACGCCGCCGCGCAAGCACGCACGTACAGACGGACAGACAGACAGACAGACAGACAGACAGACAGACAGACAGACAGACAGACAGACAGACAGACAGACAGACAGACAGACAGACAGACAGACATTCGCTTCGAATGCAGGTATGCGATGCTTCTCGTTTGTTCTTGGAGGAAACTCGAATGGCCCATATGTTTAGCATACCGTCTCATCTCCATCCATGACGCCTTCCCAAGGGGGGGGGGGGGGGTACGGCAAGGACCGCAAAGACATTCGTAAGAACGCTATCTGCAATCGAGGAGATTTTGTTGTTGTTGTTGTTGCTGGATTACGGGCAACGCTAGGTGGCCTTCAACGGCCCATATAGCATACCCATATCCGCGACGCCTTCCAGTCTAGAGCGGCGTAATTCACCCAAGACCATCGGAAGCATACCTGTAACCGGGTCTGGAAGAGTGGGGGGGGGGGGGGCAAATGGCCAAATTCCGGGGGGGGGGGGTGTCTGGAGCAAAAAAGTGGGGGGTAGCCAGCCATTTGTTGAGTTACACTGGTACTTTTTGGTCAAAAATGGGTATAAATAGGGTCTAAACAGTGTTATTTAGCTGTTTTATGGTCATATAACGCTTAAAAGCACTGAAATACACCAACATTTACTCACTTTTATCGTTTTAGACTGAGTGAAAATCCCTTGGGAAAATTCTGGGGGGGGGAGGGTTGGGGGGGGGGGAGTTGGGTGGGTGTTGGAAAAATAGTGCGGGGCCCCCAAACCCCCTCCCCCCCAGTTACAGGTATGAATTCGGAAGAACGTCATCTATAATTCTTTGCCACTAGGCCATACGCTGCCCCCAATCGAGGGGAGCGAGAGCACCAGAAAATCCATTGACAGGGAAGTCCTCGATAGTGTGGGTCCATCGAACCCAGCATCGTGGGCACAAGACGTCACTTCTCAACCACTAGGACACTCGCTGCCAGGGGGCATACACCTATTGCGCTACAGCGCGGATCCCGTTCAATTGCGCCACACACACACACTCTGTAATATTCGCGTTTCTCGGGACATACATACGGTCGTCCGGGCTTTATTGGGACAGCTGTCGAAGACGCGTCAAGTCGGGAAGGAGGAAGGACTAACTAGATGGCTAGACCCGGCTGAGGGACAGCTGTTTTCTTTGCTCTCCCATCCCACCACCTCTCTCTCCTGCTCTCTTAGACGTTGGCTGCCCTAGGCAGGGGGGGGGGGGAAGGAAATAGCGGTTCCGCCCCCCCCCCCCCACTTCTTCCTCCGTACAGCTAGCTGGTGTGACGAAGCTAGGTATAAGAGCGGCTAGCTGTTTCCTCGTTCGCTCAGACTAGCTAGAGAGAGAGCGAGCGGGCTGCAGCGCTACTACCTGTTAGTCGCTGCTTCGTCGCCAAATTTCCCGTGCGGCAGGCATGCCCACATAGCAAGCCCCAAAGCACCCTTTGGTTTGGTGGCACTCTCTCCCAAAGCGATCGACGCACTTTTCCCAAATCCTGTCGCACAGCCTTGAAACCTTGTAACTTTCACGCCAGAGATAATGGTGTCGTCACCATTATCTCGCAAGAACTGTTCGCTGTCGCTCTGTCTCCTGCTATCATTTGTGAGCCACTTCTGCGCCAAGCAGCAGAGGAACAAGCTGTCAGAGAAGGCTTCTGGTGAGGGAATGAATCACGTATGCGTCCTTCTGTTGAGCAGCATTCGCTTGCAGATTCCTTTCACTCGAAGCTAGCCCGGAGGCTACAAGAAGCCTCACAGCAGTTGCAACAGCCAGAATCGCAGACTAGTCTGTCAAGGACATTGCAGTCACTGATTGCAACTTATGAGACAAAGATTGCACCGGCTGAGAAGCAGTTCAGCTACACTGACTTGGGTAGAAGAACCGTAACAGGTCTGCTCTGCTCTCTTTTACTTGCTAACAGTTCAAAGCATCTAATTGGGTATCTGTAAGCGTATTGCTGTGCTGTACATGCCAGTATACACCATACATGTAACCGGGTTTTAAAGTGGGTGGGAGGGTCCGAGACCATTCTGGGGGCGTGGGGGGGGGGGGGGCCGCCACGCAGATTTGAAGAGGGGGACCCAGAAGGAAAACATGTACCTAAATACTGTCTAAATAGGCACTTTTTGGTCAAAAATAGTTAAAAAAAATGCGTTAAAGTGGGCCATAAGCAGCGTTATTTAGCTATTTTAGGGTCAAAAACAACGAAAAAGACGAAAAGTCCACTACTTTTTTATAATTATAGACAAGTTGAAAAACTTCAGGAAAATTCTGGGGGGGGGGGGGGAGGGTTGGGGGGGGGGGGGCTGGGACGAGCAAAAAATTCAGGCTGGGGGCCCCCACCCACCCCACCCCCAGTTACATGTATGATATACACTATTCCAGAACAAGATATCTCGCTGAAAAAGTTGACAATCCTACTGGCTGGACCGCGCAAGTCAGGCAAGACTACTGCAGTGAAAACGCTGATTGGCAGCGAGTGCGCAGACAAAATCAGAGACAGTGGTGACACATCCATTTATTTCAGTATATATTCTCCATTAGCACTAGCAGATTTCTGCACTCAATTCAGAATTTGGAAAGGACAAATACGTCCTGCTCACCAATGGTCAGAACAATGACATCGATTTACCTGACAAGATCCACAGGGTGCACATCAGCTGTCCATTGCTGGAGCATATCAACATCATAGACACACCCTCCTCTGCAATCACCATGGGTGAAGCAGATGACAAGGAAGCTGAGGAGCTGCTTGCTCAGCTTGCTGTCATCTCTCATCGACTACTACTCATTTTCGACTGTGACTCCATTGAAATGGTACCATCTGTCAAGCAACTCATCAAGGAGTTCAGAGGAAGGGAGTCTGCAATCACGATTCTGCTGAACAAGATTGACATAGTCTCTGAGGAGGAATTCATGCAAGCCTATGGCCGACTGCTCTGGTCAGTGGCTCCTCAGCTGGTTGGTTCATCTGCAGAGCCAAGGATCTTCCTGGCATCACTCAAGCACCCTTCCACCATCTCTGAAGTCACAGACGAGAACAAGAAGAAGGCTCAGCTGATTCAAGAGGAAGAGGAAGCTCTGGGCGACCTTCTTGTCGCAGACCTATTCAATCTTGGCAACAGAAAGACCACATGGCTGAGACACCATGCAAAGAAAGTCAGACTCCATGCAATCACCGTGGATGCCATTGTTCAGTCCTACACCTCCAACAAGGGAATGTTCAGAAAACCAAACAAACGCCTGGCAGACGACATCATTACCAACCCATCGAAATATTCAGTAGACAGAAAGGTAAGCACTTAAATTCTCCAATTAAAAATACATGCTTTTTTATTCAGATCGCCCAACAAGCCCATCAGTTTGTTGAGCCTGATTCAGAACAGTACAAGGCCTATTTCAACGCCAATCCCATGGCAGAACACCAATCACTGGTGGCACTGTGCACCACAGCTGAGGACTGTCACATTGACAACCTAGATCATGCAATTGAAGTCGATTTACTGAACCTGCTTCACAGTCAGCAAGACAAAATGCCAGTTCCAGTCACCATTCCAGCAGTGCCAACTGAAGATGAATTTCCCCAAAGAGATCAACCTACACAAAAGATAGATGAGCAACAAAAGAAACAACCACCTGCACCACCCAAGGAAAAAGAAACGGCGAAGAAACGAGCTGTAGAAGACGCGAAAAAGAAAGCCAAAAAATCAGTGGCAAAGAAACCAGAACAAGCAAAGCCAGTCAAGAAAGTCGAACCAGTGCCCGAACCTCCAGCTGTTGAAACACCTGTGGAAGTCAAACAATACAATGGACAACTCAGGAAAGAACGAAAAGTTGCTAAGCCAGAAAAGAGACCAATAACACCAGTTCAAAAGTCGACAAAACTCAGGTCCCATTCAAAAGGCAAGCCAAAAACAACAAAAACATACATCGTACCAACAACGACTGGCCAACGTTTGAAGGTAAAATGCAAATTCAGAAAGTCGTGCTATGCAACTGGCATTGTCCCAGACCTGTCCAACATCCACCTCAAGCACGAAAATAAAGCTTACAGCCCAGAAAACACTGATCTGCCACTGAATCTTAGATGCAAGTGGCGCAAGAGTTGCTACGAGACAGGAAAGCTTCCGGACATAGCTCGGCTGACCAGGATGGCTTACTATGCTCGAAAGGGAAAGAGTATGGCGGACATTGAGAAAGAAGAGAATCAGGCAGCTGAGAAGCTGAAGGGAAGACGCCTCAAGGTCTTCTGTCGCTACCGCAAGTCCTGCATCCGTACGGAAGGCAGACGTCGGCCGGATGTGCTTCGGCCAATCAAGCTCACTCACGTCAAGGCTTCAGCCAGTGACGCCATGACGGTCAAGACAGAGGCGTCAACCAGCATGTTCGACACCATTCAAATGCGCTGCAAGTACCGCAAGTCCTGCTACGAGACCGGAGTGCTGCCGCCTCTGATTCCAGTGCAGCATCCATCCCTCTTCTCCGCGCCAATGTGGCTGCTGTCTTCTCCCTTTCACAACTCCAAGACGCTGCTCATTCAGTCTCCCCAGCAACGCTGCAAGTGGCGCAAGTCTTGCTATGAGACCGGAGAGCTGCCCGTGGAGATGCGTCTGGCCAAGGTCGGCAACCATCCCAAGCCGGTGGCACCGATTGCCGAGCTCACCAGCAAGTCCATCGACGCTCCAGTCGTGGCTACCTTCACTCGAGCCAACTTCAAGGTCTACTGCCGCTACAGACGCTCGTGCTACGAGCTCGCCAAGGAGGCGATAGCCGAGGAGGAGGAGAAGAAGAACCGGTCCAAGGTGGAGCACCGCCACGAAACCCAGGAGGACACAACACCGCCCGGCCCAATGAAGGTCAACGCATCGAACAAACCCATCAAGGTCTGTCGGAAGAAGAACTAACCGAGTGATTTCACAACAGCTGGTGCTTCAAGTTCAATCTCCATCTCCACTGAGTGAAGGATATTCTGTGTACAAACGTAGCGGAGTGTAGTCGGCTTCTCAAGCCAGAATAGTCAGATTAGACAAATCAAACCTGCTACCGGTACGAGTACAAGGCATTCGTCGTATCTGTCGCTGCGACGTCGCCATTCGGAGATCACTGACTGTGTCTCACTCAGCTCACATAGACATTTGCGTTTGAGCATACCAATCACAATGACGCACACACGAACGCACGCACGCACTTACGTTCGGCTCGACCTCCTTGAGCCACTCGTTGGCCGTGTCGTCGTAGTCGAGCTTGCAGGCGGTCGCCAGGTCGTGATGCGCCTCCTCCCACTTGCCCAGCAGTCTGGAAATTAAAATCAAAAGCCAATTTATTAAAAAAAAATCACAAAACAAGACACCTGTAGGCCCTGCCCCTGAACTTGTACGCTTGGGCGCTGTCTGGGTTGAGCTTGATCGCCTTGTCGCAGTCGCGGATCGCGGCCATCGGCTTGCGCTCCTTCAGCAGGGCGCTAAAACAAGTCTGGGTGCTGGTGCGTGCGTGCGTGTCGGCGCGTGTGTGCGTGCATGCGTGACGGCGCGTGCCGGGGCGTCGTGCGTGCGTGCGCGCTTGCGTGCGTGCCAGTGCGTGTAGGTGCGCGTGCCAGTGCGTGTGTGTGTGTGTGTGTGTGTGTGTGTGTGTGTGTGTGTGTGTGTGTGTGTGCGTGCGTGCGTGCGCGCGTGCAGGTGCGCGCCAACCTAGCTCGCTTGGCGTGGAAGAGCGCCGAGTGGGGGTTCATCTGGATCGCCTCCGTGAACAGCTTGATGGACTCGTCGATGTTTCCTAAAGGGCAGACATTTTTCTCATTTTTTTTTGTTTTTCAATTTTTACAAAATTAAAATTACCGTCAGACAGGGCCGCCATGGCGGCCGCGCGCTTCTCGTTCGCCTGGTCCATCGTCTCCTCGTCGACCTGTCAACAATTTGGTGTTGTTGTTGTTTATGTTCATTTTCTCACACTATGAGCGCACCAACTAACAGGGCGGATCTGCCGGGAAGAGGTACCCACAAACATAGGTACCCCACCCCCTCCATTTTTCATGAGTGTACATCTGTGCATTGGATGGCCTTGCCCCTTTCCTCCTCCACCCCCCCCCCCGCCCCAACCCGAATCGGCATATGGGCATAGTGCACGCACTTATGGGCATAAATAAAGAATACCCTCCAAAATCTTCACATTTTCAGATTACTAATATGTGACGCCCAGCGGGCGTTCCGCGTGCAAATCGTCACAAAAAGGGCTGTTTGGGTGAGACGATCTCCCCCCCCCCCCCACCCGAAAATTTTTTTGAATCCACCGCCTTCTGTACGCTGCGCCTATACGCCCAAAAAACGTGCGCACACGGCGTGGCCAAAACCCACGCACGCACGCACCGGCACGCACACACACACATCCACGCACACATACACGCACGAAAGGGCACGCACGCACACACACACATACACGCACGCAGCACGCACGCACAAACACACACGCACGCACGCACCGGCACGCACACACACACACACACACGCACGCACACGTACACGCACGAAAGGGCACGCACGCACGCACGCACGCACACGCACGCGCGCGCGCACGCACGCACGCGCGCACGCGACCTCCTTGCTCTCGTCTCCCATGGGTAGGGGCTCCGACTCCTCGGCGGGAATGACGCCCTCCGTGTCGAGTTCGGGGAAGGGAATGTCAATGGCCTCCTCCTCCACTGCCGGCTCCTCCTCCCCCTCTTCCTCCTTGTCCGAAGCCATTTCGGTGTCCTCTGCCGGCGACTTCTTCTGCTGCTGCTGGCCGCAAGATGGGTCCGCGCCCCCGCAACAGCCGTCGCCGCCGGCCTCCTAAACATGAAACAACAACATCAAGGCAAGGTAAAAGCATGCAAGGATTGCGTTGAATACCCTTATTAGCGAACACACCTGTACTGCGAGCAACAGGGGGTATGCTTGTGTTGTACTTACTGTACCTGCACTGTTTGCATATGTGTTTACCTGCTTTTTGGGGATTTTGGCGCCCAAACTTTCGAGATAGTCGCGATAAAACTGAAGTTCCGGCAGGTGAAGCAGAGCCGGATTGGCCTGGATGAGCTGCGTGAAGTTCTTCAGCTGCTTCACCGCCTCCGGAGGCAGCATTTCGTATTGGGTTTCAAGTCCTTTTCACCACTTTTTCAAACGAAAAAGATTCAATTCGAGCAAAACAATGATGACGACCAAACGGGGGCGGAGACAAAGGCTTGGCGATGGAGTGACAAGAATCTTCCAGAACGTTTTACCGTAGCCATCCGTTTGACTGCTGGAAATTTGTAATTTCGTTTCCAGGTTTTATGCAAATTTGTCGGGTTAGCTTGCTCTTAGATTTGCATACGGTGCGGTGACCTAGGCGCGATCCGAAACTGTGACCTCACCCCCCCCCCCCTAAATAAACAGCAGCGAGCCCACGATTCCGCGGCAATGACGTGCAATTGCAGGATGACTCGAAAGTGACTGAATTCAGCAGGTGTTGTTGATGACTGCTGGAAATGTGCTTGCACGATTCTAAAGACAGCAGTCTACTCAAGGCGCACCCAGCGCTCCCACGCACGCCCGCACGCACGCACGCACGCACGCACGCACGCACGCACGTGCTGTTCGAGCTGCTGTTGCCTCAGGGCGGAGGGGCCGGGGGGGGGGGGAGCAAACGGAGACATGTAGATTTGATCTGTTTACGATTGACGCAGCCTCCCGTGGAGATCGTTTGATCTGCCAACCTGCTGCGGCCCCAACAGCCCACTAGAGCGTTCAACTCGTTCTCTGGCTTGTTGTTGCTCGGTCAGCTCAGTGAAAGTGGGTTGCGTTTGCTTGCCCATCAAATTGCCTTGGCTTTGAGTTGCTTCATCGAAGGTCCAGGCAGTCTACTCTGAGAATTCCAAACCAGCATCATCCAGTTACCGAATAACGCATGATGGGAGAGCTGCCAATGGAAATTGTGCTGGAGGTGTTCCGCCAGCGGCCGCTGCTGGAACTGGCCAACTGCCGGTGTCAACTAGATTCCCCCCCATAGGATTCCCCCGGCGCACGTCTGGTTTATTTTGTCCTAACCGAACAAAACAGTCCACCCCCCCCCCCCCCAGCCGACAGCCGGCCACCGGGCCCCACCTCCCAAAGCCCCACCCCCCCCGGGAACCCGCCCCCCCTTCCCACGGACACAGGGGGCAAGGCCACCGGAGCGAGGGCGAAGAACGGTGAGTCCCCCCCCCCCAACGCCAGGGGGAACGTGAAGCTGAGCTCCCCCAGCTACCACAGCTACCTCAGCAACCACAACGTCCACAGACGGCCGCTCGAAACCTCGGGCAGAGAACTAAGAAACAGGGCAACGACAATGAACAGGAACCGCTAACAACACAAGGACTCGGTTCGGCAGCGATAGCCCACAACCTCCAACGCCAAGCCCCAGCCCCACCAAAACCCAGGTGCAAGGCAAAACAAACCAAAAATGAAAGAAAACCCCCACCCCCCCCGCCTCCGACCACCACCCCCCACCACCCAAGCCGAGACGGCGCCAGCGCAAGAGGAAGCACGCCGCCCGGAAAAACCAAGCACCACAGGGCACCGACCACGACACACCGCGACACGACACGACACACAACACTCAGCGACCCAACCCACACCACACACCAGCGGAGGGCCAGCACGGCACGAGAGCCAGGAGACGCTGCCTGCAAGGGAGGGGGGGGAAGGAGGGTCAGCGACGAGTGACTGGCGTGCCACCGGACCACCGCCGTGTAAAAAGAAAACGACAGGAGGGGGGCAGGAGCCGAGAACAAGTCTGGTTGCGAAGAACAAACAAAGAAAGCACGAACGAGCAGACGTACCTACAAACACACACCCATACAGAGAAGGAAAACCCATATTCCATCAATCCAGAAAACCCACATACCAATACTTTAGCGGAGCACACTATCTTTCAACACAACAGCAGAGACAAAAAAATATACTTGCGTCTTGCCCCCCCCTTCACGATACAAAAAACACAACACGGGGGGGGGGAACTTCTACCTCCACACCAAACTTTCCCCCCGGGCCCCCTCGGGCCAATACCGGCTCGTCTGCCGCAGCTGGCGTCGGCTTCTGCCGACCGACCGGGCCTGGCTTGAACTGGACCTGGTCACACTCGTGCTTCTGCCCAAAGATGAGAACGACGCATTGGACCATCGCTTTCGGTGGCGACTTCGAGCGTCGGGCCAGGAAGCAGAGACGGCCATAGCCGGTGCCGTCGTGGGCCCCGCGGCGGCCGCTGCGCGCCGCTTCGTCGCCGTGCTACTGCGCAACGCGGACCGCGCCCGCGTCACTGGCGTTCAGTTGGACGCGTGGGGCGCCCTGAAATTCCCTGAAGGCGCCCTCTTCAGCGCCGCCCCGCCAGAAGAGGGGCACGCGTCTCTGCTGGAGCGGCTGCAAATGGCCTTCGGCCGGCGGGTTTATCTGCATCTGACTGATGTGGAAGGCATCTGGAACGCATGCACCCGCGTGGACACGTGCAATTTCGACGGTTTTCTCCAATGGTCTGTGGCGACAATGCGACGTCTCGAGGAGATCCATTGCAATTGCGTGCCCCAGGAGGCCATATACAGTCCTCCATCGTCGTCGCTCATGAGCCTGCGCAGGCTGTACATACGGAGCGTCGGGCTGGTTGGCAACGTCAGACTCGCCACCGTTCGGCAGCTTCATATTCTCATGTTGGATGGTTCGTCGCTTCCGGCGCTGCTTCAGCAGCTGACGCCCAACGTCGAAGAAGTGGTCGTCGGTGATCTGGATCTCGGGCATCGAGTGGGACGCGAATCTGGCAGGAGCTGGTGGACGCCGCGCCCGGCCTCCTCTACCTTCGCGTCGAGCTCTTCATCATTGGTTGCCACCTGTACCAGCAGACGTGGACTCGCGTCGGCTGGGCGGGTTTGCCGGAACATTCGAGAGCTTTCGCCGAGCTGACGGCCGCCCAGTGGCCCGTCTCGCCCGGTCGACCTCCGCTCTACGTCGACTTTGGACGGGAACTTTGGAAGCTGTCCAAAACGACCGAGGAGGACACGATTTACAGTTGGCCGGCCAATCGGCACACCATTCCCGCGTCGACGCCTTTGCGGGGACACGTCCGCCTTCCTCGGAACGAGAGGGAACGCGAGCGCCGCTACAGGCGCTTCCTGCAGAGCTGGCACATCAAAGGGCCCTGAACTAGTCTAGTAGCGGTGACCCACACTCAGTTCAAAAATGAGGCTGGGCGTTGTGCTGCGTGCGTGTGTTGACGATGACGAGTGAGGAGGGTTGCGGACTTGGTTCTCTTGGCACGCGAAAAGAACAAGAAGCGGCACATGTGACGTCCACCTCCTCCCTTTTGAAAAAAGCGCCCGTTGAAACAACGCCCCCTCCCCACCCCCAAGACGCATTTCAAAAAAAAAAAAACAAATAATACGTCAGGCGCTAAATTTTGCCGGAACTGACTACGTGGATGTTACAAAAATTGAAATATACGGACACTGCAGTGGTATAACTTGTACAAATGTAAAAGTACGAATAAAAAAGTTGATAAGGAGGAATAGTAGTAGGTGCAAAAAGTATTCTGACAAGTGTGGGATTCGAACCCACGCCTACAAACGTAGACTGCGACCTGAACGCAGCGCCTTAGACCACTCGGCCAACTTGTCAGCGATGCTGGTGGCCATAACCACTCCTATAACCATAACCACACTAGCAAACGCACCAGTAGTTGTACCTGTGCGTCAGAGTGGTTCATCTGAACACATCAAAACTTTAAAAACAATCATCAAACAAATATATTGCACATTTGCTTGCATGTCGTATTGACATCCTGCCAGCGAGCGAGTAACCGGCACAGATTCTACATGCCCTGTAAAAGCTGCACTGCGAAAAAACGCTAGCAATTGCAATGTCGGAACTCACTGATAAGTTATCTATTCATACACTGCAGCTACACTGCGTAAAGCTCAAACGCTCTTGTGGGCGTTGTCACTGGCAGGTTCAAGATAGGATAATAACTACCGCTAGAACATTTTTTGCAAACGCGCCCATAACAGGAAAACGGTGAATCAACTTGCAATGTTGCCAAGAAATGGAAAGCTCAACAATTACTGGCAGATGGATTATCAGCACATCAAGGTATTAGTGCAGTTAAAACACGCATTATGTGTAGATAAACATTCGCTGAATTTGAATTCTTCATCTTCCATGTATGATTACATCATCTTTGCTAAAGCCATGCAAATATTACAGCGTTAGCCAACCAATCGAGACAAGTCAGTTTGAATGAAATCAGTAGCCCATAAAGGTCGACACACTTTTTGGCCGAACTCAACTCGATGACGCATTTCGAAATTTCCGAGAAGAGGCAAATGTAGTGGGCAGTCGTGCCCACTGTTCCGTATTGGTGGGCAGCAAAATGAGCGTGATGAGCGCCGCCCACTAAAAACGTTTGCCGCCCACTGTTCTTAAATTCTGGACAAAAACTCTTCACCAAAAAAAACCGTTCAGTGAAGCATGCTCCAAAAGTAAAATAAGAGTAGTTTTGTTGTGCCCACTCAAAGTACGCCACATTTAAATAAGTAGCCACTCATCACGAAGAAAACGAACTGATGAATGTTTCCACAAAAGGACAGCTACTCTTCTGTCACCAACATACTGTCACCGTTTGCTTCTGCCTCTTCTGTCATTGCGTCCACTGTTCAGTGGGAAGTGTAGAGGCACAGTGCGAGTTGCACCTCGTCTGCGTGCCCACTCCTCTGAGCGAGACGTACACGATGAAAGGCTGACATCTCATGTCATGTGCCTTCTGCACACTGTGTGCTGCAATCAGTGACTATATGCCTACTCTTCAACGTTCTCTCGCACTGTTGACACCCGGCACGGTTGCTTGGCAAGACCACCCACTCTTCAAACCGCTGGTTGATGTAACCGCTCTATGCCCGAGCTGTGCCTACTCTTCAACATTCCTTGCGATACGCTATGTACTCGGCAGGCACACAGAAATCTCGTGTGCGGAAGGCCGCACACTCTTCAAACCGCTGCATTATAATCGCTGCTTCTGCAGCGATACGCTGCCACGATGCGCTGCCTACTCATCACACAACCGCGATTCGCGATACACTGCCTACTCTTCACACAAACTGTCTGGTCTGTCTGTCTGTCTCTGCTGTCATCGCATCCACTGTTCAGTTGGAAGTATAAAGTCACAGTGCGAGTCACACAACGATCAGTAAAAGTGTCCATGTATGGGTGCCCATTCCTCTGTGCGAGCGGTACACGATGAAGGCTGGCTCGGTTACCTGGCGACGGCGAGGCCACCCACTCTTCAAAACGGGTATAACCGTGAGATGCCTTTTGTTTATCGAAATAGTACCTATGTGTCCTGTCGAAAACAACATAGCTGTGCCTACTGTTCTTACTACTTACGCCTTACTACGCCTTACTACGTACGCTGCACATGGAAAAATATCGTGCGCAGATGGACGCCCACTCTTCAAACCGCCGCATTATGTCCGCTGCTATGCTGCCACGACACGCTGCCTACTGTTCACACAACTGCGGTATGCTGCCTACTCTTCACCGACCCACCGGGGCCACCGACCCATCGGTAGTGAAGAGGCTTCGCCATGGTGACTGCCTCAAAATGACCAGCTCATACGGTCAGTAGTCTCGATTTGCCAAACAGAATAAGGCAAGGCTTAGGCTTAGGCTTAGGCTTACAAAACCTTACAACCTTTAGGTGAGACTGTCGCTATTACATGGAAGGACGCTGCAACTCTCACATTTCTCAGCTCACAAGAAGACCTTTCAGAAGAGTCGGCAGTGTGCTTCCGAAAGGGAAAGACTTCCAAAGGAACAGTGTACAGGGTGCGTGTGGCGGAACCAGCTGTTGCCAAGCGCTTCAATGAACACGTGGGCGGCGTTGATTTGCAGTAAGCAACTTATGGTACTCATTCTGCACTTTTTTCTCACACTGATAATTGACTCCATTCAGTGACCAGCTCCAGCTGTGTGCGCACACCAAGAAGCGCCACAAATCCAGGAGGTGGTATGTGAGTGTAGTGGTACTCCAAGTCCTGGACTGGTTTGCAACGAACTCAGTAGTCATCTTCAAAGAAAACACGAACCCTCTGTTTGCGGATGGAGCTGCCAAAAAAATCGCTTCCGATTTGATGGAGTTCGCTTCGAACTTGGATGGAAACAACATCGTTCCGACTCCACCCCACCGGCCAGCTGATCTGTCACAGTGTGGCCAGAGCAGTCACATACCCCACCCACTGAAGAAGGCAGACATCAAAAAGCTTTGATTGCAGAAGCTTGGCCACTACCCGAGATTTTGCCAAGTAAATGAGTGGCCAAGTGACCACTCCTCTTAGGATCCCATAAAGTTTTTCCTTGCAGGTGCAGAGAGAGTGCCAAGGGCACGCGCAGCGCGTCAAGACTCAGTTTTACTGCAGCATCTGCGAGGTCTCGCTGTTTCATGTACATGTACTGTGTGCTCCTACTCATCAACAGCGCTTGCGCAGTCTTCAATTGTGTACGTGTACGTACGTAGCAGTCCAGCAGGCACAACAACGCGTCATGCAACGTTGCTTTTCATGCAGCACAAACACCCATCCTGCAACCTCTAAAGAAAAGTCGCCAAAAAGTCTGACTGAACAGTGAGCGAAAAACAGAATCGATCACAGAAATGAGCGATTTTGAGTTTAATGGTAAGACTGGGCAGAGAATGTCCACTCTTTTTTGAGCTTGACGCATTTTTTCCAATGAACATTGAAGAGTGAGCAGGCCGCCTGAAGAAGTTCGGAAATTGGTCACTCTTCTCAGCTCGAAAAAAAATGTGTCATCGAGTTGACATGCGTGACACCCCTGCAGGGGCGTAGTCAAGCTTTATGGGGTAGACATTCAGGTCAGCAACACTGAAATTGCTTGTGTGGCCATCGCGCAGTTTCTTTTTGTCTTTGTCTCTGTCGGCGTGGACATTCTGGAATACTTCGCGTTGTTTGGTGGCCATGGCTGCCCTGACTATTTCGAAAAATGCAACTACTACGGTAAGCCGTAGTGCAAATGTGCAGAGGGCCGTTACAATTCCATTTCAAATAATACATGGACTGTTTTCAAAACCTGCTGAAATGTCGCCCATAATCGTGCGAAATGGGACACGTTTAAACATAGATTGGGTATCTGATTTCTCTAAAATTTTATCTTGATTACAAAAAAATGTACATTTTAATTTCGTTTTATTACATTCTAATTCCATTACAAAAAAATTTTATTCCTCTGTGTTCTTATGTTCTAATGTTCGTCTGATACATTTATCTAGGATACCGATCTTATCACTTCATAAATATTGAGTTTGCTTTTAATTCTAGTCCTTGCAAGTGCAATGGTGCAGAACATCTGTACAGTATTATAGCACCAAACAATTTTTCGCGTGTAGCTGGTTGGGGTATGATGGGCGTGGTCGCTCTGCTCTTTATCGGAATGATAGCGGGAACAATGGTTCAGCAACCGGTCTTGCTGAAAATATCCATCGCTGCTCACGTCTGCTTTTTGATCTTTTTTAATTTATTTTTTTTTTAAATTTATTTTACAACGCTAGCCTGTACAGGGATTGGCCATTCTGTTTGCTACGCTGCCTCACATCTACCTGTATTACAGGCTGGTCGCCGGCAGTTCAAAAGGTACTGTATAGCACACAACTTTCGTAGATTTCGAATTTTCATTTTGAAATCTAAATTGAAATTGACATTGGTGTGTAGTGCGGTTTGATGCTTCTGTACTCATCACACCTAATTTATTGTACTCTACGTGCAATAATTCATAATTGTGGAAAATTCATCTCTTCATTAGATGACGGGTCGTACACCAAAATTTTCGGCGTTGTGCTGCCCTTTATTACGGGCAAGACGTTGGTTTTGGCGGTGCTTATGGGCCAAATGCTCAAGCGACTCAACTCTTCCGAAAAACCAGGCGATTTTTTGGGCTAAAACTCAGACCACCAGAAGACTAGAAAAAAGCAAACCAAATAAAAAAGATCTACCTAGATAAATACAGACGAACAAGAACAAAGAACACAGAGAATAAAAAAAAGAAAAAAAACCAAAAAAAACAAATCAAGATAAAAAGAGAAATCAGATACCCAATCTATAAACGCCCATCGCACGATTATGCACATCAGCAGAAACAATCCATTATTATAAAATAACGCCCTCGCACACACACGCTTACCGTAGTAGTTCATTCAAAATAGTCAGCAGCCATGCCACCAAACAACGCGAGTATTCCAGAATTCCACGCCGACAGAGACAAAGACAAAAAGAAACTCCATCCACACAAGCAATTTCAGTTTCTACCGACGTCTACCCCATAAAGCTACTACGCCCCTGCAGGGTTCACGCATGTCAACTCGATGACACATTTTTTTTCGAGCTAGAAGAGACCAATTTCCGAACTTCTTCAGGCGCCTGCTCACTCTTCAATTTCATAAAAATGCGTCAAGCTCAAAAAAGAGGCATTCTCCGCCCAGTCTTACCATTAAACTCAAAACGCTCTATTTCTTATCGATTCGTTTTTCCTCACTTTCAGTCAGACTTTTCGACTTTTCTTAGAGTTCAGATTTTCTCATGAAAAGCAACGTCATGACGCGTTTTCCTGCTGACTCTACGTACGTACACGTACACAAAAACTGCGCAAGCGCTTATAGTAGAGCACACAGTACATGTACAAAACAGCGAGACCTCCAGACTCAGTAAAACTAATCTACGCGCTCCGTCCCTCACTCTCTCTCACTCAAGAAAAACTAATCCTAAAATCACTCCACTCATTACTCAAAACTCTAGCCACTCTATCAAAACTTTTATTCTCCTCTCAGGTATACTCTCTCCACACACAACACCCATTAACCACTTTTCCATCCAACAACAACCAAAATTTTTTGGCAGCTCCATCCGCAAACAGATGGTTGGTGTTTTCTTTGAAGATGACTACTGAGTTCGTTGCAAACCAGTCCAGGACTTGGAGTACCACTACACTCACATACCACCTCCTGGATTTGTGGCGCTTCTTGGTGTGTGCGATACAGCTGGAGCTGGTCACTGAATGGAGTCAATTATCAGTGTGAGAAAAAAGTGCAGAATGAGTACCATAGTTGCTTACTGCAAATCAACGCCGCCCACGTGTTCATTGAAGCGCTTGGCAACAGCTGGTTCCGCCACACGCACCCTGTACACTGTTCCTTTGGAAGTCTTTCCCTTTCGGAAGCACACTGCCGACTCTTCTGAAAGGTCTTCTTGTGAGCTGAGAAATGTGAGAGTTGCAGCGTCCTTCCATGTAATAGCGACAGTCTCACCTAAAGGTTGTAAGGTTTTGTAAGCCTAAGCCTAAGCCTAAGCCTTGCCTTATTCTGTTTGGCAAATCGAGACTACTGACCGTATGAGCTGGTCATTTTGAGGCAGTCACCATGGCGAAGCCTCTTCACTACCGATGGGTCGGTGGCCCCGGTGGGTCGGTGAAGAGTAGGCAGTATACCGCAGTTGTGTGAACAGTAGGCAGCGTGTCGTGGCAGCATAGCAGCGGACATAATGCGGTGGTTTGAAGAGTGGGCGTCCATCTGCGCACGATATTTTTCCATGTGCAGCGTACGTAGTAAGGCGTAGTAAGGCGTAAGTAGTAAGAACAGTAGGCACAGCTATGTTGTTTTCGACAGGACACATAGGTACTATTTCGATAAACAAAAGGCATCTCACGGTTATACCCGTTTTGAAGAGTGGGTGGCCTCGCCGTTGCCAGGTAACCGAGCCAGCCTTCATCGTGTACCGCTCGCACAGAGGAATGGGCACCCATACATGGACACTTTTACTTGATCGTTGTGTGACTCGCACTGTGACTTTATACTTCCAACTGAACAGTGGATGCGATGACAGCAGAGACAGACAGACAGACCAGACAGTTTGTGTGAAGAGTAGGCAGTGTATCGCGAATCGCGGTTGTGTGATGAGTAGGCAGCGCATCGTGGCAGCGTATCGCTGCAGAAGCAGCGATTATAATGCAGCGGTTTGAAGAGTGTGCGGCCTTCCGCACACGAGATTTCTGTGTGCCTGCCGAGTACATAGCGTATCGCAAGGAATGTTGAAGAGTAGGCACAGCTCGGGCATAGAGCGGTTACATCAACCAGCGGTTTGAAGAGTGGGTGGTCTTGCCAAGCAACCGTGCCGGGTGTCAACAGTGCGAGAGAACGTTGAAGAGTAGGCATATAGTCACTGATTGCAGCACACAGTGTGCAGAAGGCACATGACATGAGATGTCAGCCTTTCATCGTGTACGTCTCGCTCAGAGGAGTGGGCACGCAGACGAGGTGCAACTCGCACTGTGCCTTTACACTTCCCACTCAACAGTGGACGCAATGACAGAAGAGGCAGAAGCAAACGGTGACAGTATGTTGGTGACAGAAGAGTAGCTGTCCTTTTGTGGAAACATTCATCAGTTCGTTTTCTTCGTGATGAGTGGCTACTTATTTAAATGTGGCGTACTTTGAGTGGGCACAACAAAACTACTCTTATTTTACTTTTGGAGCATGCTTCACTGAACGGTTTTTTTTGGTGAAGAGTTTTTGTCCAGAATTTAAGAACAGTGGGCGGCAAACGTTTTTAGTGGGCGGCGCTCATCACGCTCATTTTGCTGCCCACCAATACGGAACAGTGGGCACGACTGCCCACTACATTTGCCTCTTCTCGGAAATTTCGAAATGCGTCATCGAGTTCAGTTCGGCCAAAAAGTGTGTCGACCTTTATGGGCTACTGATTTCATTCAAACTGACTTGTCTCGATTGGTTGACTAACGCTGTAATATTTGCATGACTTTAGCAAAGATGATGTAATCATACATGGAAGATGAAGAATTCAAATTCAGCGAATGTTTATCTACACATAATGCGTGTTTTAACTGCACTAATACCTTGATGTGCTGATAATCCATCTGCCAGTAATTGTTGAGCTTTCCATTTCTTGGCAACATTGCAAGTTGATTCACCGTTTTCCTGTTATGGGCGCGTTTGCAAAAAATGTTCTACCGGTAGTTATTATCCTATCTGGAACCTGCCAGTGACAACGCCCACAAGAGCGTTTGAGCTTTACGCAGTGTAGCTGCAGTGTATGAATAATAGATAACTTATCAGTGAGTTCCGACATTGCAATTGCTAGCGTTTTTTCGCAGTGCAGCTTTTACAGGGCATGTAGAATCTGTGCCGGTTACTCGGTCGAGATGTCAATACGACATGCAAGCAAATGTGCAATATATTTGTTTGATGACTGTTTTTGAAGTTTTCATGTGTTCAGATGAAACACTCTGACGCACAGGTCGATGTAGAACTACTGCTGCGCTTGCTAGTGTGGTTTTAGGAGTGGTTATGGCCAACCGCATTGTTGACAAGTTGGCCGAGTGGTCTAAGGCGCTGCGTTCAGGTCGCAGTCTACGTTTGTAGGCGTGGGTTCGAATCCCACACTTGTCAGAATACTTTTTGCACCTACTACTATTCCTCCTTGTCAACTTTTTTATTCGTACTTTTACAGTTGTACAAGTTATACCACTGCAGAGTCCGTATATTTCAATTTTTGTAACATCCACGTCAGTTCCGGCAAAATTTAGCGCCTGACGTATTATTTGTTTTTTTGAAATGCGTCTTGGGGGTGGGGAGGGGGCGTTGTTTCAACGGGCGCTTTTTTCAAAAGGGAGGAGGTGGAGGTCACATGTGCCGCTTCTTGTTCTTTTCGCGTGCCAAGAGAACCAAGTCCGTCACCCTCCTTACTCGTCATCGTCAACACACGCACGCAGGACAACGCCCAGCCTCATTTTTGAACTGAGTGTGGGCCACCGCTACTAGTTCAGGGCCCTTTGATGTGCCAGCTCTGCAGGAAGCGCCTGTAGCGGCGCTCGCGTTCCCTCTCGTTCCGAGGAAGGCGGACGTGTCCCCGCAAAGGCGTCGACGCGGGAATGGTGTGCCGATTGGCCGGCCAACTGTAAATCGTGTCCTCCTCGGTCGTTTTGGACAGCTTCCAAAGTTCCCGTCCAAAGTCGACGTGGAGCGGAGGTCGACCGGGCGAGACGGGCCACTGGGCGGCCGTCAGCTCGGCGAAAGCTCTCGAATGTTCCGGCAAACCCGCCCAGCCGACGCGAGTCCACGTCTGCTGGTACAGGTGGCAACCAATGATGAAGAGCTCGACGCGAAGGTAGAGGAGGCCGGGCGCGGCGTCCACCAGCTCCTGCCAGATTCGCGTCCCACTCGATGCCCGAGATCCAGATCACCGACGACCACTTCTTCGACGTTGGGCGTCAGCTGCTGAAGCAGCGCCGGAAGCGACGAACCATCCAACATGAGAATATGAAGCTGCCGAACGGTGGCGAGTCTGACGTTGCCAACCAGCCCGACGCTCCGTATGTACAGCCTGCGCAGGCTCATGAGCGACGACGATGGAGGACTGTATATGGCCTCCTGGGGCACGCAATTGCAATGGATCTCCTCGAGACGTCGCATTGTCGCCACAGACCATTGGAGAAAACCGTCGAAATTGCACGTGTCCACGCGGGTGCATGCGTTCCAGATGCCTTCCACATCAGTCAGATGCAGATAAACCCGCCGGCCGAAGGCCATTTGCAGCCGCTCCAGCAGAGACGCGTGCCCCTCTTCTGGCGGGGCGGCGCTGAAGAGGGCGCCTTCAGGGAATTTCAGGGCGCCCCACGCGTCCAACTGAACGCCAGTGACGCGGGCGCGGTCCGCGTTGCGCAGTAGCACGGCGACGAAGCGGCGCGCAGCGGCCGCCGCGGGGCCCACGACGGCACCGGCTATGGCCGTCTCTGCTTCCTGGGCCGACGCTCGAAGTCGCCACCGGAAGCGATGGTCCAATGCGTCGTTCTCATCTTTGGGCAGAAGCACGAGTGTGACCAGGTCCAGTTCAAGCCAGGGCCGGTCGGTCGTCAGAAGCCGACGCCAGCTGCGGCAGACGAGCCGGCAGTTGGCCAGTTCCAGCAGCGGCCGCTGGCGGAACACCTCCAGCACCGTGTCCACTGGCAGCTCCATCATGCGTTATTCGGTAACTGGATGATGCTGGTTTGGAATTCTCAGAGTAGACTACCTGGACCTTCGATGAAGCAACTCAAAGCCAAGGCAATTTGATGGGCAAGCAAACGCAACCCACTTTCGCTGAGCTGACCGAGCAACAACAAGCCAGAGAACGAGTTGAACGCTCTAGTGGGCTGTTTGGGGCCGCAGCAGGTTGGCAGATCAAACGATCTCCACGGGAGGCTGCGTCAATCGTAAACAGATCAAATCTACATGTCTCCGTTTGCTCCCCCCCCCCCCGTCCCCTCCGCCCTGAGGCAACAGCAGCTCGAACAGCACGTGCGTGCGTGCGTGCGTGCGTGCGTGCGTGCGTGCGTGCGTGCGTGCGTGGGAGCGCTGGGTGCGCCTTGAGCAGGCTGCTGTCTTTAGAATCGTGCAAGCACATTTCCAGCAGTCATCAACAACACCTGCTGAATTCAGTCACTTTCGAGTCATCTTGCACGTCATTGCCGCGGAATCGTGGGCTCGGTGCTGTTTATTTAGGGTGGGGGGGGGTGAGGTCACAGTTTCGGATCGCGCCTAGGTCACCGTATGCAAATCTAAGAGCAAAGCTAACCCGACAAATTTGCATAAAACATGGAAACGAAATTACAAATTTCCAGCAGTCAAACGGATGGCTACGGTAAAACGTTCTGGAAGATTCTTGTCACTCCATCGCCAAGCCTTTGTCTCCGCCCCCGTTTGGTCGTCATCATTGTTTTGCTCGAATTGAATCTTTTTCGTTTTGAAAAAGTGGTGAAAAGGACTTGAAACCCAATACAAAATGCTGCCTCCGGAGGCGGTGAAGCAGCTCAAGAACTTCACGCAGCTCATGCAGGCCAATCCGGCTCTGCTTCACCTGCCGGAACTTCAGTTTTATCGCGACTATCTCGAAAGTTTGGGCGCCAAAATCCCCAAAAAGCAGGTAAACACATATGCAAACAGTGCAGGTACAGTAAGTACAACACAAGCATACCCCCTGTTGCTCGCAGTACAGGTATGTTCGCTCATCGGGCATTCAACGCGACCCTTGCTTGCTTTTTCGCCGTGTGTGGCATGCTTTTACCTTGCCTTGATGTTGTTGTTTCATGTTTAGGAGGCCGGCGGCGACGGCTGTTGCGGGGGCGCGGACCCATCTTGCGGCCAGCAGCAGCAGAAGAAGTCGCCGGCAGAGGACACCGAAATGGCTTCGGACAAGGAGGAAGAGGGGGAGGAGGAGCCGGCAGTGGAGGAGGAGGAGGCCGTCGTCGACATTCCCTTCCCCGAACTCGACACGGAGGGCGTCATTCCCGCCGAGGAGTCGGAGCCCCTACCCATGGGAGACGAGAGCAAGGAGGTCGCGTGCGCGCGTGCGTGCGTGCGTGCGTGCGTGCGTGCGTGCGTGCGTGCGTGCGTGCGTGCCCTTTCGTGCGTGTACGTGTGCGTGCGTGTGTGTGTGTGTGTGTGTGTGCGTGCCGGTGCGTGCGTGCGTGTGTGTTTGTGCGTGCGTGCTGCGTGCGTGTATGTGTGTGTGTGCGTGCGTGCGTGCCCTTTCGTGCGTGTATGTGTGCGTGGATGTGTGTGTGTGCGTGCCGGTGCGTGCGTGCGTGGTTTTTTGCCACGCCGTGTGCGCACGTTTTTTTTGGGCGTATAGGCGCAGCGTACAGAGGGCGGTGGATCAAAAAAAAAATTTTCGGGTGGGGGGGGGCGAGACCGTCTCACCCAAACAGCCCTTTTTGTGACGATTTGCACGCGGAACGCCCGCTGGGCGTCACATATTAGTAATCTGAAAATGTGAAGATTTTGGAGGGTATTCTTTATTTATGCCCATACGTGCGTGCACTATGCCCATATGCCCATTCGGGTTGGGGCGGGGGGGGGGGTGGAGGAGGAAAGGGGCAAGGCCCTCCAATGCACAGATGTACACTCATGAAAAATGGAGGGGGTGGGGTACCTATGTTTGTGGGTACCTCTTCCCGGCAGATCCGCCCTGTTAGTTGGTGCGCTCATAGTGTGAGAAAATGAACATAAACAACAACAACACCAAATTGTTGACAGGTCGACGAGGAGACGATGGACCAGGCGAACGAGAAGCGCGCGGCCGCCATGGCGGCCCTGTCTGACGGTAATTGTAATTTTGTAAAAATTGAAAAACAAAAAAAAATGGGAAAAATGTCTGCCCTTTAGGAAACGTCGACGAGTCGATCGAGCTGTTCACGGAGGCGATCCAGATGAACCCCCACTCGGCGCTCTTCCACGCCAAGCGAGCTAGGTTGGCGCGCACCGGCACGCACGCACGCACGCACGCGCGCACGCACGCACGCACGCACGCACGCACGCACGCACGCACGCACGCACGCACGCACGCACGCACGCACGCACGCACGCACGCCCGCACGCACTGGCACGCGCACCTACACGTACTGGCACGCACGCAAGCGCGCACGCACGCACGACGCCCTGGCACGCGCCGTCACGCATGCACGCACACACGCACCGGCACGCACGCACCAGCACCCAGACTTGTTTTAGCGCCCTGCTGAAAGAGCGCAAGCCGATGGCCGCGATCCGCGACTGCGACAAGGCGATCAAGCTCAACCCAGACAGCGCCCAAGCGTACAAGTTCAGGGGCAGGGCCTACAGGTGTCTTGTTTTGTGATTTGTTTTTAATAAATTGGCTTTTGATTTTAATTTCCAGACTGCTGGGCAAGTGGGAGGAGGCGCATCACGACCTGGCGACCGCCTGCAAGCTCGACTACGACGACACGGCCAACGAGTGGCTCAAGGAGGTCGAGCCGAACGTAAGTGCGTGCGTGCGTTCGTGTGTGCGTCATTCTGATTGGTATGCTCAAACGCAAATGTCTATGTGAGCTGAGTGAGAGTAGACACAGTCAGTGATTTGGTTAGCCCCCAGTTCCTCGGTCCCCAGTTCCTCGGTCCCCAATTCCTCGGTCCCCAGTTCCTCGTTCCCCAGTTCCTCTGTGCCCCAATTCCTCGGTTCCCAGTTCCTCGTTTTCTCAGTTCCTCGGTCCCCAATTCCTCGGTTCCCCAATTCCTCGGCCACCCATTTCCTCGGCCCTTAGCTTTGTAATCCTGCATTGAACGCGATTGGTGAAGCAGGCCACGCACAGCGGCGTGAGTGACTGAGGAACCGATCGGGACTGGCGAGAACAGGCAAGCACGCATGCACGCACAGGCATGCAGTCACGGATGGACGGACGCGCACAGGGCAGACCGCACGCAAGCAAGTGCCTACACCAACGCGATGGTACGCGCACATGCACCGACACACGCTCAAACACAGGCGCAGGGCGCAATCACAGGCGCGCAATGCACGCACGTTTCGGTCTGCGTTTGATTGGCAAAAGAACGCGACACATCATGACAATGTAGGTGTACATGCAGTCCGTTCCGTGAGCCACGCTCTCGTGGTGAGCTATGCGCACGGAACAACGTGCAGTCAAGATCCAAATATAATCTATTGTAATTGAGGACAGGCAGCTGGAGACGGGGCGGGCATATGACGTGCTCTTCAAGGAACATGAATGGCCTGACTGATTGGTAGGAGCGTAATCACTACTGACTGCCAGATCGCCCGCCAGCTGAGAAGACGGCGGCAAAAACTAATGTGGTTTTGGCCCCTCAATTCATTCACTGTTACTTTGATGGGGTTACTGAATGGATTGGCTGCTGGAGTTTTCCCAAAGATTAAAGAACAAGGGTGTGCTGTCACTTTGTTGCAAAGCTCTCAAGGCATCTGCAAGGTGCTGGAGGAATTGGGGAAACGAGGAATTGAGAACCGAGGAACTGGGGCGCAGAGGAATTGGGGACCGAGGAACTGAGAAAACGAGGAACTTGGGACCGAGGGATTGGGGCACAGAGAAACTGGGGAACGAGGAACTGGGGACCGAGGAATTGGGGATCGAGGAACTGGGGACCGAGGAACTGGGGGTATGCCGTCAGTGATCTCCGAATGGCGACGTCGCAGCGACAGATACGACGAATGCCTTGTACTCGTACCGGTTGCAGGTTTGATTCGTCTAATCTGACTATTCTGGCTTGAGAAGCCGACTACACTCCGCTACGTTTGTACACAGAATATCCTTCACTCAGTGGAGACTGGAAATTGAACTTGAAGCACCGGCTGTTGTGAAGTCACTCGGTTAGTTCTTCTTCCGACAGACCTTGATGGGTTTGTTCGATGCGTTGACCTTCATTGGGCCGGGCGGTGTTGTGTCCTCCTGGGTTTCGTGGTGGTGCTCCACCTTGGACCGGTTCTTCTTCTCCTCCTCCTCGGCTATCGCCTCCTTGGCAAGCTCGTAGCACGAGCGTCTGTAGCGGCAGTAGACCTTGAAGTTGGCTCGAGTGAAGGTAGCCACGACTGGAGCGTCGATGGACTTGCTGGTGAGCTCGGCAATCGGTGCCACCGGCTTGGGATGGTTGCCGACCTTGGCCAGACGCATCTCCACGGGCAGCTCTCCGGTCTCATAGCAAGACTTGCGCCACTTGCAGCGTTGCTGGGGAGACTGAATGAGCAGCGTCTTGGAGTTGTGAAAAGGAGAAGACAGCAGCCACATTGGCGCGGAGAAGAGGGATGGATGCTGCACTGGAATCAGAGGCGGCAGCACTCCGGTCTCGTAGCAGGACTTGCGGTACTTGCAGCGCATTTGAATGGTGTCGAACATGCTGGTTGACGCCTCTGTCTTGACCGTCATGGCGTCACTGGCTGAAGCCTTGACGTGAGTGAGCTTGATTGGCCGAAGCACATCCGGCCGACGTCT
This sequence comes from Paralinhomoeus sp. GSCO2_6, assembly GCA_030248085.1. NCBI lineage: Eukaryota > Metazoa > Nematoda > Chromadorea > Monhysterida > Linhomoeidae > Paralinhomoeus > Paralinhomoeus sp. GSCO2_6. The sequence goes on from JASAMY010003650.1 coordinate 44,924, forward strand.
GCCTTCCGTACGGATGCAGGACTTGCGGTAGCGACAGAAGACCTTGAGGCGTCTTCCCTTCAGCTTCTCAGCTGCCTGATTCTCTTCTTTCTCAATGTCCGCCATACTCTTTCCCTTTCGAGCATAGTAAGCCATCCTGGTCAGCCGAGCTATGTCCGGAAGCTTTCCTGTCTCGTAGCAACTCTTGCGCCACTTGCATCTAAGATTCAGTGGCAGATCAGTGTTTTCTGGGCTGTAAGCTTTATTTTCGTGCTTGAGGTGGATGTTGGACAGGTCTGGGACAATGCCAGTTGCATAGCACGACTTTCTGAATTTGCATTTTACCTTCAAACGTTGGCCAGTCGTTGTTGGTACGATGTATGTTTTTGTTGTTTTTGGCTTGCCTTTTGAATGGGACCTGAGTTTTGTCGACTTTTGAACTGGTGTTATTGGTCTCTTTTCTGGCTTAGCAACTTTTCGTTCTTTCCTGAGTTGTCCATTGTATTGTTTGACTTCCACAGGTGTTTCAACAGCTGGAGGTTCGGGCACTGGTTCGACTTTCTTGACTGGCTTTGCTTGTTCTGGTTTCTTTGCCACTGATTTTTTGGCTTTCTTTTTCGCGTCTTCTACAGCTCGTTTCTTCGCCGTTTCTTTTTCCTTGGGTGGTGCAGGTGGTTGTTTCTTTTGTTGCTCATCTATCTTTTGTGTAGGTTGATCTCTTTGGGGAAATTCATCTTCAGTTGGCACTGCTGGAATGGTGACTGGAACTGGCATTTTGTCTTGCTGACTGTGAAGCAGGTTCAGTAAATCGACTTCAATTGCATGATCTAGGTTGTCAATGTGACAGTCCTCAGCTGTGGTGCACAGTGCCACCAGTGATTGGTGTTCTGCCATGGGATTGGCGTTGAAATAGGCCTTGTACTGTTCTGAATCAGGCTCAACAAACTGATGGGCTTGTTGGGCGATCTGAATAAAAAAGCATGTATTTTTAATTGGAGAATTTAAGTGCTTACCTTTCTGTCTACTGAATATTTCGATGGGTTGGTAATGATGTCGTCTGCCAGGCGTTTGTTTGGTTTTCTGAACATTCCCTTGTTGGAGGTGTAGGACTGAACAATGGCATCCACGGTGATTGCATGGAGTCTGACTTTCTTTGCATGGTGTCTCAGCCATGTGGTCTTTCTGTTGCCAAGATTGAATAGGTCTGCGACAAGAAGGTCGCCCAGAGCTTCCTCTTCCTCTTGAATCAGCTGAGCCTTCTTCTTGTTCTCGTCTGTGACTTCAGAGATGGTGGAAGGGTGCTTGAGTGATGCCAGGAAGATCCTTGGCTCTGCAGATGAACCAACCAGCTGAGGAGCCACTGACCAGAGCAGTCGGCCATAGGCTTGCATGAATTCCTCCTCAGAGACTATGTCAATCTTGTTCAGCAGAATCGTGATTGCAGACTCCCTTCCTCTGAACTCCTTGATGAGTTGCTTGACAGATGGTACCATTTCAATGGAGTCACAGTCGAAAATGAGTAGTAGTCGATGAGAGATGACAGCAAGCTGAGCAAGCAGCTCCTCAGCTTCCTTGTCATCTGCTTCACCCATGGTGATTGCAGAGGAGGGTGTGTCTATGATGTTGATATGCTCCAGCAATGGACAGCTGATGTGCACCCTGTGGATCTTGTCAGGTAAATCGATGTCATTGTTCTGACCATTGGTGAGCAGGACGTATTTGTCCTTTCCAAATTCTGAATTGAGTGCAGAAATCTGCTAGTGCTAATGGAGAATATATACTGAAATAAATGGATGTGTCACCACTGTCTCTGATTTTGTCTGCGCACTCGCTGCCAATCAGCGTTTTCACTGCAGTAGTCTTGCCTGACTTGCGCGGTCCAGCCAGTAGGATTGTCAACTTTTTCAGCGAGATATCTTGTTCTGGAATAGTGTATATCATACATGTAACTGGGGGTGGGGTGGGTGGGGGCCCCCAGCCTGAATTTTTTGCTCGTCCCAGCCCCCCCCCCCCCAACCCCCCCCCCCAGAATTTTCCTGAAGTTTTTCAACTTGTCTATAATTATAAAAAAGTAGTGGACTTTTCGTCTTTTTCGTAGTTTTTGACCCTCAACTAGCTAAAGACCGCGGCTTATGGCCCACTTTCACGGATTTTTTTTACCTAGTTTTGACCAAAAAGTGCCTATTTAGACAGTATTTCGGTACATGTTTTCCTTCTGGGTCCGCCTCTTCAAATCTGCGTGCCCCCCCCCCCCACGCCCCCAGAATGGTCTCGGACCCTCCCACCCACTTTAAAACCCGGTTACATGTATGGTGTATACTGGCATGTACAGCACAGCAATACGCTTACAGATACCCAATTAGATGCTTTGAACTGTTAGCAAGTAAAAGAGAGCAGAGCAGACCTGTTACGGTTCTTCTACCCAAGTCAGTGTAGCTGAACTGCTTCTCAGCCGGTGCAATCTTTGTCTCATAAGTTGCAATCAGTGACTGCAATGTCCTTGACAGACTAGTCTGCGATTCTGGCTGTTGCAACTGCTGGGAGGCTTCTTGTAGCCTCCGGGCTAGCTTCGAGTGAAAGGAATCTGCAAGCGAATGCTGCTCAACAGAAGGACGCATACGTGATTCATTCCCTCACCAGAAGCCTTCTCTGACAGCTTGTTCCTCTGCTGCTTGGCGCAGAAGTGGCTCACAAATGATAGCAGGAGACAGAGCGACAGCGAACAGTTCTTGCGAGATAATGGTGACGACACCATTATCTCTGGCGTGAAAGTTACAAGGTTTCAAGGCTGTGCGACAGGATTTGGGAAAAGTGCGTCGATCGCTTTGGGAGAGAGTGCCACCAAACCAAAGGGTGCTTTGGGGCTTGCTATGTGGGCATGCCTGCCGCACGGGAAATTTGGCGACGAAGCAGCGACTAACAGGTAGTAGCGCTGCAGCCCGCTCGCTCTCTCTCTAGCTAGTCTGAGCGAACGAGGAAACAGCTAGCCGCTCTTATACCTAGCTTCGTCACACCAGCTAGCTGTACGGAGGAAGAAGTGGGGGGGGGGGCGGAACCGCTCTTTCCTTCCCCCCCCCCTGCCTAGGGCAGCCAACGTCTAAGAGAGCAGGAGAGAGGTGGTGGGATGGGAGAGCAAAGAAAACAGCTGTCCCTCAGCCGGGTCTAGCCATCTAGTTAGTCCTTCCTCCTTCCCGACTTGACGCGTCTTCGACAGCTGTCCCAATAAAGCCCGGACGACCGTATGTATGTCCCGAGAAACGCGAATATTACAGAGTGTGTGTGTGGCGCAATTGAACGGGATCCGCGCTGTAGCGCAATAGGTGTATGCCCCCTGGCAGCGAGTGTCCTAGTGGTTGAGAAGTGACGTCTTGTGCCCACGATGCTGGGTTCGATGGACCCACACTATCGAGGACTTCCCTGTCAATGGATTTTCTGGTGATGTCGCTCTCGCTCCCCTCGATTGGGGGCAGCGTATGGCCTAGTGGCAAAGAATTATAGATGACGTTCTTCCGAATTCATACCTGTAACTGGGGGGGAGGGGGTTTGGGGGCCCCGCACTATTTTTCCAACACCCACCCAACTCCCCCCCAACCCTCCCCCCCCCCCAGAATTTTCCCAAGGGATTTTCACTCAGTCTAAAACGATAAAAGTGAGTAAATGTTGGTGTATTTCAGTGCTTTTCAGTGTTATATGACCATAAAACAGCTAAATAACACTGTTTAGACCCTATTTATACCCATTTTTGACCAAAAAGTACCAGTATAACTCAAAAAATGGCTGGCTACCCCCCACTTTTTGCTCCAGACACCCCCCCCCCCCCAGAATTTGGCCATTTGCCCCCCCCCCCCCACTCTTCCAGACCCGGTTACAGGTATGCTTCCGATGGTCTTGGGTGAATTACGCCGCTCTAGACTGGAAGGCGTCGCGGATATGGGTATGCTATATGGGCCGTTGAAGGCCACCTAGCGTTGCCCGTAATCCAGCAACAACAACAACAACAAAATCTCCTCGATTGCAGATAGCGTTCTTACGAATGTCTTTGCGGTCCTTGCCGTACCCCCCCCCCCCCCTTGGGAAGGCGTCATGGATGGAGATGAGACGGTATGCTAAACATATGGGCCATTCGAGTTTCCTCCAAGAACAAACGAGAAGCATCGCATCGCATACCTGCATTCGAAGCGAATGTCTGTCTGTCTGTCTGTCTGTCTGTCTGTCTGTCTGTCCGTCTGTACGTGCGTGCTTGCGCGGCGGCGTGTTTTGCACACGCGCGTGCCGTGGTCAGGCGAAGAAGCTGCACGACTACCACATGCAAGTGAAGCGAGCCAAGGAGGAACGGGAGATCGGTCAGAAGCGCGAACGCCTCCAGAAGGCCAAGGAAGCACGCGAGAAGGCCGCGCAGGAGGAATTCGAAAGACGCCAGAAGGTGGGGGAGTGGAGAGAGAGGTTGAACGGAATTCCTCTAATACCGAAACTCCTCCAATAGTGCCCAGGGTAAAGCAAGGTTGAAAGTATAGACCCCCCTCCAATAGTGCAGCACACGCGTAAGAAGAGTTCAAAGGAATAGTGCCCCGGGGGCACTATTGGAAAGCGAATGCCTCACCGATTCGCTGTGTTCTACTAGATGTCAAAAGTTGTTCGTTTTATGCGCATAAAAGTTAAAAATGCATAACTTTTTTTCGAAATATTTTTTTCTTTGCCACGACAGGAGCGCGAGGAATTCGAAGCGACTGGTGGCGCGTCCGGCGGTTTGCCTCCGCAGTTCGCCGAGATGTTCAGCGATCCCGAAATGATGGAGCTGTTTCAGGTGCGTGTGCGAATTTTGAATTTTTTTAATTTTGAAGAAAAAATTCCTAAATGGTTTGCAGGACGAGGAGGCGATGAAGGCCTACCTGGACATCATGCAGAACCCGGCCAACATCGCCAAGCACTTGGGCAACCCCAAGGTGCGCGTGCGTGCGCGCCAGTGCGTGCGCGCCAGTGCGTGCGTGCATGCAGCGTGCGTGCGTGCGGTTGTGCGTGTGCGCGCCAGTTTGTGCGGGCCAGTGCGTGAGTGCGGGCTAGTGCGTGCGTGCGTGCGTGCGTGTCGAATCTATGGATTCTGCAGTGACATTCCAGGTGATGAAGCTCATCCAAAAGATGCAGCAGAAGTCGGGAGGGAAGGGCGGCCCATTCCCGGGCGGCGCCGCCTCTGCCTCTGCCTCTGCCCCGCAGCCACCGCCCAACGAAGACGCCACCGCCGCCAAGAAACCAACCGCCCCCGAACCGTCCGTCAGCGCAGAGCCCGACATCGACTGAAACTGAAAAAAGAAAATCGAGAATGAAGTGAATTTTCTCGATTAAAATGGACGGTGACAAGTGATTGTGGGCTCGCCGGTTTGAACTAGTTTTGGTAGTCGGCTGCGTTGCGTTTGTTTGGTTTCGCTCCCAGACAATTCAGGTCCGTTCGAATTTTAAAAGTTTTGGGTTAAGTGACTGGCGTGCATTTAGCACCAACGGGTCAGGCGATGCAAAGTTGGTAGCGTCGGATATTGGCTTGATTTTGAGTGCCCATTGCCAAAAACGGCAGTGCTATGCTTTGCTTTTTTTTGTTGCTAAGCTGCAGTTGACTTTGTTTTCGTATAGATTTTATTCAAGCTCCATAAAAGATGTCTTTTGTAACTTATTGCCAAAAACGGATGAGAGAAGCTGGCTGGTAACCGTGTGAGGATCATTTAGACGTTTCACGGGTGCATTTTCAGGTGCACGGGTAAAACGCTCACCACAGCTGCACTGAAATAGTTCTGTAGTGGGCGTTAATTAAAACACACGACCAACACGACCAACACAAGCCTAAGCCGAAACCTAAGCCTAAGCCTAATAATAAGCCTACGCCTAAGCCTAAGCAAAAGCCTAAACCTAAGCCTAAAGTTTTGGTCGTGGTGGTCGTGTTGGTCGTGTTGGTCGTGTGTTTTAGTTTACGCCCTGTAGTGTCAAAAGACGATTGCGCTCATTTTCAGAATCCACACACCTAACACACCCAACACACCTAGTGCGAATTTAGGTTCCGAGCCGAAGCGCCAAAGAGCAGCGCCAAGGAGCGCCAAAGCAGGACGGGAGCGCCAAAATGCCGGCCGGAGCGCCAAAGGCAAAAATCGATAATGAATGCTCTGCGCTGTAGAACCACGAAAATTGCTGTGATTTTGGGGTGCCAATGACTCCGTGCAACAGTTGCAAAAAAAAAAAACTGTTCTGGACGCGTATTGTTGTTGGTGGCTCTACCAAAAGTGTAATACAGATTTTCCGTTAACGCAGTGACGATGACAAAGCAGGGCGCGTGTACAAACAAGCAGACTTTAAACGCGCATGTACACCGCTTACGATGGCTCACAATCGATCAGATCCAAGTCAAAGTTTGCTGAGGAAGACACCGGCGTCTTCATTCCGTCGTAGAAACGCCAGCTGTCTTGCTATCGCACCAACGCAACGAAGTGAGCCGCTCTGCACATTTGACTCGTCCGTTTAACAAACACTACAAAAATAACGCAAGAAATGTCGCTCACCGCGTTTTGTGGAAAGTCAGTCCCCTCAGCACGAACTGGAATCCACATGGTTCGATTCAACGTGGAAAAACGCCAAATGCCGACATCGGGGACTCCATCGGTGCGATGCTGACCGGCAGCATCCACGGCCGAAATTTTCCGCCAGTGCGCCCTGAACACTGAACATGTTGCCCGGTGGCCGACGTGAGGGCCGTCGACGTTTCCGCCAAAGGGGCGGAGGCCGGCCGGTCTTTCATTCAGCGCTTTCCTGGATCGTGGCTCATAGTCGACGACGACGACGCATCCGTTGGCCGTTGGGGCGCCGGGGCTGTCGAAACTGATGATGGCGCGGACGCCGGCCTCTGGTCGGGCTTCTCAGCCGTTTTTGATCGCCGGTTTTGGTCGACGACGTAGCGTGAACGTCTCGCTTGCCCACCTTTTGATTGATTGGCTGCCTAGTGCCTACCCAAGCTTCGCGTGCCACCGAGCGGGTCTTTGCGGCGACGATGCACGCTCGTCAAACTGACTCGTTGTCCCTCCAGTTTCTAAAAATACATTGTTCTAGCGATCCAAACTAAGTCTACTACTTGAAACGGGCAGATCCAAATTTGCTCCGCGATTGACGGCGCGGTCTCTGAGTTTCCTTCTCGCAGCGAGGCCATAAGGCGCTGAACGTGGCCTTGCACTCGTTTCTTAAACCCATTGTAGTGCAAAAAATTTGCAGATAAATTGATTCAAAAGTGATCTCGTTCAAATGACGCGATTTCTAGCATCTAGAACTAGGATCGCAGCGTGTTGCTGTTTCCCACGCTTTCCTGTCTCCTCATACAGCGTAGTTCCCCTCTCGTTCCCACGCGCGCTGATTGGCCATCGTCGGACGAGGTGAGGTACTGCTCTGTCTGTCCGCCGCCCTCCCTGTCTACTCACTTCCTTTTTTTCTTGACATGGGTCTGATAAATTAATTAGTGGCACTTGGCACGCGTTTAAAACACACTCGCCATGGCGTTTATTATACACAAACCGGCGCGCATGCATGCAAAGGTTTCTCGTCACTTTTTGTTTGCTGCACCTAGCCATGAAACGCAGACTTTTTCTGAGAACGAGTACGTATCAAATTGAAAATCGTGTTCACATCTAATACACCGTCAGTCGTCAAGTGAGGTGGCACGTAAATGCGCGACCGTTACAGATGTAATTCTATCAAGAAGTAACACACCTTTGTAACTTTTAAACCAAAATGACTACACAATTGTGGGTTGTTTCGTTCTATTGAAAAATGTGTCGGTAAAACTGGCGTAGACAAAAAGTGGTCAATATTGCGCGTCTACAGTATTTTTCGATATTCTTTGGTCTCCGATATTGTTCGATATTGTTCGATGTTGTTCGATATTGTTCGATATTGTTCAATATTCTTTTGGCGTTTCGGCCCGACCCCCGATCTAAGCCTTCAGGTGTGTTGGGTGTGTTGGGTGTGTGGTTTAGTCAACGCCTTGTGAATTTGTTTTGTGAATCTGAACAGTTTTGTGAATGGAAATTTATAGTGCCTCAGGGGATTTCACAACTATTGTCGCCTCAAATGTTGCGCAATGCGTCGCTGTGTCGCGCCGGCCGACGCTTCATTAGTGCCAGGGCGTTGAGTGGAAGAAACTCAGCAGCTTTGTGCGCCTGTAGAAATTCGAGTCTGAAGAAATCTGGTTTTAACTTTTTTCAAATTCGGAATCTGTGCGGAACTGCAGCCGCGGCGGCGAGGCGGAACGCAAATTGCGAGTCCATTACCGCCAAGAGAATGGAAGGCAGTAAGCGCTCATGCCTTTGCTGGGTTTGCCTCCCCCTCTTTTAAGTCGTAAAACTAACCTAACCTAAGCTCTCTTTAACCAAACCTATCGGCTATCCCTAATTCGAAACCTTAAGGCATTCGGGTTGATTGACCTCTCTCCAGTGGATATAATATCGCAATATAAAATATCTCTCCCAATATAAAATATCTTTTTCAATCTGCTTGCTTTTCACTGCAATTTTGTCGCTTTGTCGCAATTTTTGACACTGTCGCGTTTGTTGCAATTTTGCTGGACGCAAGGTAGGGTTCCAATCCAAGTCCAACCATAGCTGTGGGAAGGGTGGGGGGGGGGGGGGGGGGTGCAGCCCCCTCTTAAAAATGGGCGATCTGCGCACTCTCCCACGGGCCAGCAGAATTTCACTCCCTGGCATGTTTTGTATATGAGGGAAGGGAACCACGTTTCTTTCTTCAATGTTGATGATGATGATACTCACGTGCTTGCGGTTCGTCTCAGAGGACTACCTGCCTCAGAACAAGGTGTTCGTGCACTGGGTGCGCGAGAAGGCGCCCGTGGTGCTGACCGAGCGCTCGGAGGAGGGCGGCAAGGAGGTGAACGTCAAGGTCGAGGACCAGATGCAGAACCTGGTCGTGTTCCGGTTTCGATATGACGACTCTGCGCACATTCGCATCGTCGTGTGAGTGGTCACTGTCGTGCACGCGCTGTGGTGGCAGCTTGCAGATACACTACACCACACCTGGCCTGGCTCACTGATCATGAGCAAGCGCTGGGTAAACGCACTGCTGTCTGTTTTTATTAAGAAATGCCAATTTTTAGTGTTTTTTCTGCGTGTTTTCTGTAAGTTACCCAGGCTTTGGCATGACCAGCGTCGTTTCCACGACTTTTTGCCAATTTTCGCTCGCAAAAATCGATACCAAAAGTTACGTTCACCCCCCCCCCCCACATCTCTAAAAATTTATGGTAATTAATTAATTCTTCCTCATGGTCAAACTTTTCTATAATTCCCTCCAGTGCTCTCTCAGGATGAAGCGTCGTCCCGAGGAAGCTATACATAGCACGATCGTGCGTCTCAACGTCAAGCTCGAGCAGTACCACCCCGTGGGCAAGCTGGAGGTGAAGCGGCGCAGGAAACTGGAGCAGGAACAGAGGCAGAAGGAGGGCGCTGGCGGCGGCGACGACAAACAGAAGAACGCCGGCTTCGATCCCGCCTACCCGATGGACATCGAATTTGTGGACGCCGAAGGGACGCCCATTCCCAGGGACACGACCGTTGAGAACATGCTGGCCAGAGCGAAACAGGAATGGTGTCAGAGAACCGAGTACTGACTCCTCGGAATCGCTTCTACTGTTGTTGATTTGTTTGGGGAGTCTCTCTCCTTTACTCTATTCAAAAACATGCCAGCACCACATAGCACAAGGCTGTGGATAATCGATGAAAATCGGCCGGGTCATTGTCAGTAAGGCGTGACCGCCCACCTGGCTGGGATTTTGTGCCCGGAGCCCCGGAGCCACGCGACGCCGAACACTTTGTGGGCCTCAGCATGAATCAATGTTTCCCCGCTTCAATGATACACACTTGTTTGACACCGTTCCTCTCAAGCTCAAAGTGGAAGACCATCTGTACGAGTTGGACACGTCCAGCTTCCAAGTTCGTCTGGGCCTTCGGCAACGGGCGCTCGTCGGCTGCGCTCTGGTGCCTCTGCTGGAGATCCAGTCGCCCCAAGGCGAGACCGTCCAGCCCGGCGACTGCCCCACGCTCACTTGCTCCTGGTTCGTGGAGGCGCTGCCCTATCTCAAGCTGGACTTCAAGCCCCACCTGCTGCAGTCCAGCTCCAGCAGAACTTTCGAATGCAAGGGCTGGCAGCAGAAGGCCCAGGGCCTGGAATTCGTCCCCGGGCCCGAGGACGCGGGCAAGCGACTCGCGCTGCTCGCCGACCAGGGAGAGGGTGGCGTGGCGACGGTATATGCGGACGACGGCCTCAAGATCGAGACCCCGGAGGACCAGCCGTTCATTTGGGAGCAGAGGCAGGAGCAGCACACCAAGGAGCGACTGGCCAAGGACTCGAATAGGTGCGCATTGCCTGCCTGGCTGGCTGGCTGTCTGCAGGTGCCTGCCTCTGCCTGCCTGCTGCCTGCCTGCCTCGGCCTGCCTGCCTGCCTGCTTGCCTTCCTGCCTGCCTGCCTGCCTGCCTGCCTGCCTGCCTGCCTGCCTGCCTGCCTGCCTGCCTGCCTGCCTGCCTGCCTGCCTGCCTATTCTGCTTTACATTACTTTCTTTCTTCTGCTTTACTTTCTTTCTTCTTTACATGCTCGTACTGTTGATGCGTCCAGACTTCGAGTTGTCACCTACAACATTCTGGCGGATCTCTACTTGGACTTCAAGGGCCCTCAAGAGCAACTCTACTATCCCTATTGTCCCAAGGACAAACAGGAACGGGACTACAGGACGACACTGCTCTGTTCCGAGTTGCCGGGTGGGCTGAGTGGGACGCACGCACAGACATTGGTGACTGCTTTGTTTAGGATACAATGCGGACGTGTATTGCCTACAAGAGGTGGACAAGTCCTTCTACAAGCACTTTCTGACGCACGTGCTGGGCACGAGAGGCCTCGACCTGCGCTACTGCCTCAAGGGTGCCGCCGTGGGCGAGGGTCTCTGCATTGCCACCAGACGTGACAGACTACGGTAATGTCTGTCGCGTCTACTAGTGCTATGTTTGAACTAGCTTTTTACGAATGTACGTTGTTGTACATGTAGCTCTTTCTGAAGTGCGATAGGTTTAGTAAAACAGGCAGAGAGGTCAGTTTTTTTACTCTTTCCTGTAAATGAAACTTCTTCTTGGGTTCTTCGATTCTTGATGGATCCACTAGGTTGGGGACTGTTGATGGATTGTGCTCCTGCCCTAGATTACAGATGGCGATCTTCCAAATGTCTTTTGGCTAATTACGCGGCTCTAGGCTGGAGGGCGTCATGGTGATGGGTATGCTATACGGGCCATTGACAGCCCCTAGCGTTGCCGCTAATCCAACAGCAACAACAAAGCAACATTCGACAGCCACCTCCTCCAGACACGTGTCGAGCGAGGACGTCGTTCTGACGAGGGTTCTCATGGAGACGAAGGACGAGCTGAGCGACAACATCGTGGAGCTGCTCCAGCACGACGAGGAGCTCAAGAACAAGTTCATGACCAGGCCAGCCGTACTTCAGGTTCGCGGGGCTGCGTGCGTACACTGACCGTGTACTTACTTATGTGGTGAGGAGGCTGACTTCCAGTCTGGGGTGAGTGAGGGCTGGCAGCTCCCCCTACACAGTTACACAGCAGTGCCTCGCACGAGTTGTATTTGCCGGTGCGTTGTTCAGCTTGGCTTGTACGAGCCGCTGGACTCGCAGCTGTCCGACAACGCCTATCTTCTGGTCGCGAACACTCACCTGCACTTCAAGCCGGACGACGCCGACATACGCGTGCTGCAGACGGCGCTGTGCCTGGCGCACGTGGAGCGGGTCATTGCGCAGTTGTCCTTGCTGGGTCGACGCAAGCGGCGACGCGTCGGCGTCCTATTCTGCGGCGATCTCAACAGCACGCCCGGCACAAAGGTGGTCAAACTGATGGGCGAGGGAGCGATTGGGGCGCAGGAGATGGGCTGCCATAGAGAGGCGCCCCAGGGAGCGTTCGACCTGGGAGGGGACTGGACTGGAAATATGAGTATTTTGGAGGGTTGCACATGATGCATGCGCTCACGCACCCACCGGCACGCACGCACCGGCACACACGCACGCACCGGCACGCACGCACGCACGCACGCACGCACGCACGCACGCACGCACGCACGCACGCACGCACGCACCGGCACGCACGCACGCAGCAGCACGCACGCAGCAGCACGCACGCACCGGCACGCACGCACGCAGCCGCACGCACGCACTCACGCACCGGCACGCACGCACGCAGCAGCACGCACGCACCGGCACGCCCCCCCGCACGCCCCCGCACGCACGCCGCAGCACGCACGCACGCTCACCGGCACGCACCGGCACGCACGCACCGACACACGCGCACCAGCACGCACACAAGACACGCACGCACGCACCGCCACGCACGCACGCACCGCCACGCACGCACCGGTGCACGCGCGCGCGCGCACGCACCGGCACGCTCGCACGCACATACACTGCCGACTGTCTAAATGTCGGCTTCGGTCCAATCCCACCCCCAACCAGAGTCACAGTCTCAACCTCTCGCTGTGCTCGGACACTAGCGAGCCGACCAATTACGTGGACACCTTCAAGGACTGCCTCAGCTACATCTGGGCCGGCGGCGACGAGGGCCTCTTCAATCTCGAGTCCGTGAAACACATCCCAGGACCGGGATTGGAACTGATGCAGCGACACTTCGCTCTGCCATCGGTGATCGCGCCCTCGGACCATGTGGCGGTGGTCAGCGAGCTGGAGCTAATGCCTCCACCCGTCAACGTGGCACAGAAAATGGGATCCTTTTGGAAGAGATTTGCGTGATTTGCTGGTTGCTAGGAGGAGAAGAGATAAAGAGTTAGGCACGAACACGAACTGTTAGTTGTTCGCCGACGAACAGATATGGCGCAGAAGATTGTTCGGTTCACGTCGGTCACCGAGCATGTTTAGAACAAAAAATAGAATGGGCACTGCCGTCACGGCAAGCGGATTGATAGAGCGCTCTGTGGATGTCGATAAGGCTCAAGAGTGTAAGCTGAGCAACGTTCTAATTGGACAATTGAAAGCCAATGGCATTTGCAAGCTGTTCCCCATTCAACTGAGGGTCATTCCTGAACTGCTGAGGCGCAAGGCTTTTTTGCCACTACAAGATGTGGCTGTTGCGGCACCTACCGGTGTTTGCTTTTGAAATCCATGGTTTTTCCTTTGAGAATTGCGGGAAAACCAATTTAGGCAGTGGAAAAACACTGGCGTACGTTTTGCCTATAGTGCAGAGCCTATTGGAAGAGCCTGAAATTGGCAGGCCTCAGATTCGCGCCTTGGTCGTCGTGCCTACGCAAGACCTTGTATTGCAGGTGGGAGGAACGCCTATATGTGTATGTGTGCGTGCGTGCGTGCGTGCGTGTTCAGCGTGTTGTGCATTTTCTACAGTGGAATTGCCTCGCTTGAAGGTTTCCGTGGAGTCAGTTCTAAAAGTGTGTGAGCGTACATCGGTAAGTATGCTGCTGCGTAAATTACTTTGAACAGTGTGCGTACTGGGAATAGTTATATGTACTTGTAGTACTCGTTTTCTCGAGTTTAGCGCATTACTCTGTTCACAGGTTCACTCAGTGTTTTCAACGTACACCAATGGCAGCTGCGTGCATGTTGCAATGCTCGAGGCAGACAACAACGGTGTGCTAATTTTTTCATTAAATTTTTTCTTTATTTTTTTTTTGGAATTTAGTGTCGCACGCCCAAATTCTTGTGTCCACGATGGGCGCGCTGCTCGATCGCTGCTGGAGCGTTTGCGAAAAGAATCGTCTGATTCTGACAGGACTGCGGCAAGTGAAATTTGTATTTATTTTTTTTCTCCATTTTTTGTGTTATTTAGATTTATCGTTTTCGACGAGGCAGACCGACTGATGTTGGACAATAGCGAGTTGGGAAGCCTTATCGGAGCGTCGCGAAATCAGTCGAATTTCGGTTTGTTTTTGTAAAGTTCAAGAACAACATTGCAATTTTTGTAAATCTGTTTGTCTTATGTTCAGTGTGAAACATTGTCATTTTTTTGTAATGTAATTTTTTGTTTGCTACCATGACGCTGTGACTTGAACTTTCTATTTAGGGGATTCGTTTTCATATGCAAATTTGGTGGCTGCCAGGCAGCTGCCGCGAAAGATTTTCGTGTCGGCAACTTTGAATTCTGTGAAAGAACAGCTGAAGTTCTGGACGAAAACTGCGCCCACACTTTTTATTGCGGATCAGGACGCGGAAACGGATACGGTACGTATGGACGTATGCAAAATGTATAGGGTGTTTTTTTTTAAATTATCACATTTCTTTTTTGAATAACTTTCGTTTCCTTTTTCGGATTGTTATAAAATTTGGAACACTTATGCTCAAGACTTTTGGAATTCTGTATGAAAAAAGAGTCGTCGAATTTGGTTGAGGATTCCGAGAGTTATGGCACTCCAAATCAGATGTCGCTTTTTGGGCCGATTTTACATGGCGAACAACCTGGGCCATTGGGTTGGTATGGAGTGGGGGAGGGCGGATGGAGAGGGGGCGGTTTCAGTCGTGTTACTGTGCGCCGACCGTATTGGACGAGCTGCGCCAGCCAAATGCAAAGTTTGGCGTTTGAAATTTGGCATACCGTATGGGACAGTTACGATTCAAACGATTTAGTTTGTAAAATCTGCCCAAAAAGCGACATCTGATTTGGAGCGCCATAACTCTCGGAATCCGCAACCGAATTCGACGATTCTTTTTTCAGACAAAATCCCAAAGTCTTGAGTATAAGTGTTCCAAATTTGATAACAATCCGACAAAGGAAACAAAAGTAAAAGTTATTCAAAAAAGAAATGTGATAATTTAAAAAAAACACCCTTATGTACCGTAAACCCATTAATTAGTCCCCCCCTTCATAGCCACTCAAATTACTGCCGTTCTTTGAGAAATGCATCTTAGTGAATAGACCCCCCCCCCTGAAATGTGCTCCGTCCCACAATGAGGCAAGGTCCAAAGATAGTTTTTACTTCTCGTGTAGTGTAGGCGTACGTGTGTGTGTGCGCGCCTGTGTGTGTGTGTGTGTGTGTGTGTGTGTGTGTGTGTGTGTGTGTGTGTGTGTGTGTGTGTGTGTGTGTGTGTGTGTGTGTGTGTGTGTGTGTGTGTGTGTGTGTGTGTGTGTGTGTGTGTGTGTGTGTGTGTGTGTGTGTGTGTGTGTGTGTGTGTGTGAATGTGTGTTCCGCATTCGCGGCATTCAGATTGTCTTTCCCAGCGAACTACAGCACTTTTACTGCTTGTGCAGCGACTACGCAAAGCCGCTGGCGGTTGCGAAAATCGCTGAACGCTTTCAAAAATCCCTCTGCTTTGTGGACAGCAGGTGCGTTGGCTGTGACTGATGTTTTTTTTGAAATTTTATTTTTGATTTAATCGTCAATTTAGAGTCAAAGCTGCCCGTCTCAAGGCGATTTTAGAGTCGGTGTGCATGGAGAGTGTTGAAATTTTCGAACTGAGCGCGCGCATCGAAGGCAAACTGCAGAGACGCAAGATTTTGACGGCGTTCGAGAGAAGCGAGGTATTTGGGGACGTGTTTACTAATGTTGTTGTTGGATTACGGGCGATGCTAGGAGGCCGTATAGGCCGCTAGGATGGCCCATATAGCATACCCTTCTCCATGACGCCTTCCCTGACCCCATACCTGTAACCAGGAATTGGACCTGGGGGGGAGGGTTCGAGCACTTTCTGGGGGGGGGGGTGGTGGGGGGGGGTGGAAATCTGGATAAGGGGGGTCTGGGAAGGAAAATTTAGGCAAATTTTGGTCAATTTTTAGTCAAAAATACACTGTAAAAACCCGAACATAGGTACTTTTTAGTCAAAATACACGGTATACAATGCAAAATTGGTACTTTTTGGGCGATTTTTGCTCAAATACTCTGTACAAAACAGATTTATATGTGATTAAAGGAAGGAGTAGATCGTTGTTGAAAATTCTGGGGGGGGGGGGTTTGGGTGGGGGTTCCGGAAGACCTGGGGGGGAGGGTGTGGGTAGGGTCAAACCTAGCACCTGGGGGGGAAACCCCCCCCCCCCCCCCAAACCCCACCCCAGTTACAGGTATGCCTGACCCTATTTTTCCCAACTCTACCCATGATACGTTTACATGACGCCTTCCCGTCTAGAGCCGCATAATTAGCCAAAGACATTCGGAAGGACGCCATCTGTAATCTAGGGCAGCGACAGCACGAGAAAGTCCATCGAGAGGGAAGTCCTCGATCTAGTGGATCCATTAAGAATCGAACCCGGGACCTTGCGCGCAACAGGCCGATTCTCTACCACTAGGCCATACGCTGTCGCTGCCCATGTTTAATGATGCGTGTGTGCGTGCGTGCGTGCGTGTGTCCGTCCGTCCGTCCGTCCGTCCCCGCTCGATCGAAGTCCCCCCTCATTGATGACAACACCACGCATACTTCTTTGCGCTGCTGCTTTTTCTTTCAGCGACGCGCCTTGTTGGTGTGCAGCGACCTGCTGAGACGGGGCGTGGACTTGGCGAGCGTGGACTGCGTCGTCAACTACTCGACGCCCACCGTCGTCGCCGCCTACGGGGCGCGCGTCGGTCGCGCCGCCAGGGCGGGCGTCGCGGGCGCGGCCGTCACCCTCGTCGCTGGAGAGCAGGAGGTGTGCACGCCGGAGAGCTGCACGCACGCGCGCACGCGCGCATGCACGCACGCGCGCACGCACGCGCGCATGCACGCACGCGTGCACGCGCCAGCACGCACGCACCGGCACTCCCGACGCACGCACCCACCAGCACGCACGCACCGGCACACACGCACGCGCGACGCGCGCTCGCACGCGCGCACTGGCACGCACGCACGCATACAGCAGCACGCACGCACGCACCGGCACGCCGCTCGGATTGCTCACAAAATGTTCAAATTACAAATGCCAATGCGCCTTCCCAACAAATGCATTGTCCGTTGCGTGCAAATGTGGATTTATTTAGAAAGCGTCCCTGGAACAACTTCTGAACGGTGCGCCGTCCAATTCCCGCTGCAGTTCCGACGTGGTGAAAATTCAAAAGTTTGAACTGCCTCCGGACTTCGAAGAGAGCGTCGAACGCAAAGCCTACATTGGCGCTTTGGCTAGAAGCAAACGGCAAAGGAAAAGGCCACAAAAGCCAGCTACCGTCGGAAAAGTGGTTGGAAAAGTCAAAAAGAGGGATTTACGGCAAAACAGAAAAAAATGTGAACGATCGTAGGACGACGAAGTACTAGTATTCGAAATAGTGCAGTGCAACTGTCGCGCAGATTGCATCGTCATCAGCGTTGGCACATGTGTCATGTTACATTCTGTTTATTCGCTGTTTGACCCTTGTTTTGTTGCTGAAATGTTGGAGTGGGTTATTGTTGAGTTCTTGGAAATACGTACGTAGTGAACGCATGCTCATACATGTAACCGGGTTTTTGAAGTGGGGGGGGTCTGAGAGACTTCTGGGGGAGGGGGCGGGGGGGGGGGGGGGTACTCAGATTTGAAGAGGGAGGGGGTCCCATAAGGGAAAAAATGTTCCAAAATAGTGTCTAAATAGGCACTTTTCAGTCAAAAATAGGTCAAAAATGCCTTAAAATAGGCTATAAATAGCGTTATTTAGCTGTTTTAAGGCCAATATACACTGAGAAAGGCAAAAAGTACACTACTTTGTACAATTGTTGGCAAGTTGGAAAACTTCAGGAAAATTCTGGGGGGGGGGCTGGGTAGGGGTAAAATTCTGGCTGGGGGGCGGGCAACCCCCCCCCCCCAGTTACATGTATGCGTATGCTCGATGGTGTGAAGGTATGTTTACAGAAGTACCGTAAATCCTCCAATACAACCCCTCTCTAATAGTGCCCCATCCAATGGTGCCCCCGGGTATGGCAAGGTTGAAAGAATAGAGCCCCCCCCCCCCTCCAATAGTGCCCCCCCCCCCCCGTGGTAAGGGGGTATGTTGTGCCATGTGCCTTTTATGGTCAACAATATAGTGGTAGGTGGTACATTTATATCGTGTATATGTTACCGTCCACGCCCGAGTACTCGGGGCGCGGATGGCGCCAAACCGTCCACGGCCGAGTACTTGGGCGCGGACGGTCCGAAACAAGCGCCGCCCGAGTACTCGGCCGTGGACGGTTTGAAGCAGCGCCGCCCGCGTACTCGGGCGTGGACGGCCGAAAGAAGCGAAGCTCGATTAAGTGGTTGGAGGAGGGGGCATTGTTATCTGATCGTCCGCGGCTCAGGTCGGCGTGGGCCGCATCTCCCACTTGTACAATGTACAGTATTAAAACCTCATTCATGTCCATGCGCATGCGGATTGAATTCTCTAACTGCAACTCAGACTTTGCGTTTTGTACAGTTGCTCATGGTGTGTGTTTTCCTTGTAGGTGCTGCCGATTATCCAGTTCCAGCGCAACAGCGCTTATCACTCTGGGATAAAGCGGTCGCCATACACTGCAATGTTCGGTTGCCCGCCAGAGTGGGGAATTTGTGAAAACCCACAGCTACCAGTAGCAATTATCCGCAGCCTCAAGTCAGAGGAGGACCTTGAGCAAGCTGTGCAAGAGGCCGACGTCAGCCTCTCGGCGGCAGGCCAGCGGTCTGAACCGGACGCTGGGGCGGCGTCGGCGTCGCGCGCGTTATTGTACTGTGTTGTGCCTCTGCCGCGGTGTACAGGGGTAAAAGTATGCCTTGACAGATTCACTGACCAACGATAAACACAGACATTGTACATTGTACAAGTGGGAGATGCGGCCAACGCCGACCTGAGCCGCTGACGATCAGATAACAATGCCTCTCCTCCCCCCCCCACTTAATCGAGCTTCGATTCTTTCAGCCGTCCACGCCCGAGTACTCGGGCGGCGCTGCTTCAAACCGTCCACGGCCGAGTACCGTAAATCCTCCAATACAGCCCCCTCCAATAGTGCCCCCCCCCTCCAATAGTGCCCCCGGGTACGGCAAGGTTGAAATAATAGAGCCCCCCCCCACCTCCAATAGTGCCCCCGGGGGTAAGGGGTATGTTGTGCCATGTGCCTTTTATGGGCAAAAATATAGTGGTAGGTACATTTATATCGTGTATACACACTACTACTAACCAATAATAGTACGTTTCAGCAACTATTAACGGTAAATCAACCATTAAATGTGGCAAAAGTGATTATACGGTAATCACCGAAAAATCGGCAATTTTGACAGCGAAACTAGCATTACCATTCAAAATTTTAGGTTGAAATAATAGAAGCCACCCTCCAATAGTGCCCCTGGGTAAGGTAGAGGTTGAAAAATAGTGCCCCTGGGCCACTATTGGAGGATTTGCGGTAACTATGTACATTTTCTGCTGTGCCAAAACGTAAAAAAGATTCAAAAGTATTGCTGACAAGAGAGGGATTCGAACCCTCGCCTACAAATGTAGACTGCGACCTGAACGCAGCGCCTTAGACCACTCGGCCATCTTGCCTACAAAGCGTTCAGCCTGCACTGCCCTTACGAAGTCCAGAGTGTATCAAAACTATGTACAGGGTGGGCCAAAAAAACTTGGACCCCTAAGTTCAATGCCGCCGTTCGCAAGCTAGCGTCATCCGATTGTTTTAAAAGTTTAACCACAAATACCCCAAACGTGTCTACGCATCGTCACAAAGTTTCAGCCGAATCGGACAAAATATGCTCATTTGGCAATCATTTTTGTGAACCCTGCTCCGGCATGTGGGTTCACTCGCTCGTTCTCGAGCTAGGGTCACCCAATTGATGTGAAATTTTAATGGTACACGCCCCAAACATATCAACGCATCGTCACAAAAATTCAATTATTTCGGACTTCATTTTTTCATTTGGCAGTCATGTTTTATTCAACAAGTTCATTTCTTCTTCTTCTTCACTGAGACCGGCCCTGACGACGGCTGCGGCGTATCGGCAGGCGACGCAGGGGCTGAGAGCGTCCGCGCTTGGCGCTATATGCTCTCAAACGGCCTAAAACGAAGGTTGATCGCCCGGCCCAGGGGTGAGCCAACTGGTGCCGGGCGGATAGTAAAGCGAAGGCGGCGAGGGTTAGTCGCCGCCTGATAGTATTCTAGGTGCGCAGCGACCTGCGTACCTAGTTATAGTGTATGGTGAGTAGGCGTTCCCCTCGGGGCCCGCCTACTTGAAGATGGGCGACGACTCGTCGTTCTGCGTGTCCTCCAGGAGAGGATCCGCGGCGGGAGGGATCGAGTCGGCCATGGTGAGCGCCTCGGCGGACGCCACGAGGGCGCTCTCGCACGCGGCCTCCTCCGTGGCCTTCTGTTTCTCGGCCTTTCGGTACTCCGGCGACACGAGCTGGATCATGCCGGAGCCGTAGGTAACCACCATCTTGGCCGCGCAGAGGGCCGCGTAGGACGCGTCCTCGACGAGCATGCTGATGTTGGTGGCGTCCTCGTGGCCGGGCTTGGGAGACGAGCGCGTCACCCGCCACTCGCTGGTGTTGAGGCCCTCGTTCTGCCACTCCAGGAGTTGCAGCACCTCCTTGATGTCCGAGACGTCGCCCAGGAAGGTGCCGTGGACGGGGTGAGTCGGGCCAACGACCACCTCGTGAGGCGCACCGATGATCCAACTCTGCCCCTCCCACGGCGGGACCACCGGGACGAACGTCTCTCGCAACCAATTGAGCGTGCGCGCGTCCTTGGGGGCCAGCAGGAGGGCTCCGCTGCGTCCGACGCGACCCCACTCTCCGAAGAGGAGCGGAGGCGCGCTCCGGTCGGCCTTCATAGTGGCGAGGATCCGCTGGTGGAGGAAGTCCAACACCATCTTGCCCGCCTCCTTGGTCAGCTTGCGCTTGTCCGCAAGGCCAATGCCGATCAGCTTCGCCCGCTGCGGGGGTTGTGGGGGCCGTTTGGCCACGCCGCCCACCGTAGCGTTCTCGGCTGGGCAAGGGCGCTTGCGGGTCGGCGCCGTCTTGGTGGCTGAGGAGGTGTCGGAGGGCGGAGAGAGGGCCGAAGAGGCCGCCGCCGCTGCCGCTGCTCTTTCCCGCCTCAGTCGGCGTTTCTGACCCGTTCTGACAAGTTCATTTAACCATACTTGAAAATTGGATGCTCACAGGCAAGTCTCGTCACTTGTGGTACATAGGTGGCGCTTTTAGCGGTTCAAACAAAGCGTTCACGCGCTGCCATCTTTGTGACGATGCTTCGATATGTTTGGGGCGTGTACCATTAAAATTTCACATCAATTGGGTGACCCTAGCTCGAGAACGAGCGAGTGAACCCACATGCCGGAGCAGGGTTCACAAAAATGATTGCCAAATGAGCATATTTTGTCCGATTCAGCTGAAACTTTGTGACGATGCGTAGACACGTTTGGGGTATTTGTGGTTAAAATTGTAAACCAGTCGGATGACGCTAGCATGCGAACGGCGGCATTGAACTTAGGGGTCCAAGTTTTTTTGGCCCACCCTGTATATGCAGCCTCCTACTCCTAGGCAAATACTGGTTGGACGAATTTAGCTGAAATTTAACACAGATGTAGGCCCAACAAAAATACATGACCAAATTAAATTTCATGAAAAACACCGAACCGAGCGTTGAGATATGAGCAATCATCGAAGGTACAGTAAAGTATTGCAGTAAAAACACTACTACGTGTTTTATGGCAAAACAATTTCCTTTCCCCAACAATGGTAAACAACTGTTTTAAACGAGTGTCGAAGACCATGTCGCCGTTACAAAAAAAGGTCAACGACACTACCCAAGTGCGTCTCATCGATGAAGCGGCTGCCGTGACTTCCTGAACGGCACGCGACGCAGGTGCACAGTTCATCACCTGAAAATGAGTGGCTCAGAAGCTGAAGCGATCGAAACGATGGGTCACCGAGCACTGGGACAGAGAGCTGCATGACGTGGCCATCACTGACCGATCCGACGTTGGCCGACCACTGCTGATTCGCCAAGAAACGGGTGAAGTGGTGACAGCAAGTCGAAATCTATACTGACAAGGTTTTGCACTGTACCTTGGATGATTGCTCATATCTTGACGCTCGGTTGTTCGTTTTTTCATGAGATTTAATTTGGTCATGTATTTCTGATTGGTCTATATCTATGTTTAATTTCAGCTAAATCCGTCCAACCAGTATTTCCCTAGGGGGTGCATATAGTTTTGAAACACCCTGTATATTACTGCATTACGACAGCATTAGATTCACATGATAGTTGGTGAGAAAACATTGCTTCCATCCACTTCCATCCGACACGCACTTCGCATTGCTTTGCATGCATGAATAGTCTTTGCAGCTCTCACTTCAGTTCAGTTACATTTCAGCCGACTCGTGCTGTCTACTCATGTACATGGCTTGCCCGCTCTTGTGTGCGTCATGCTAGCAAATCAACCGCAATCAACATGCGTAACCAACGTAACGCATCATTTTCGTCAAGAAGTTACAGTTAGTCAACTTCGATGTCTACAAAACTGAGGATGGAGAGGGGCGCGGAGACGTAAGATAATACGGATATCTATAAATCGGCCTTTATTCATTTCAAAAGTACCCACAAAACAAGCCGCAGTTGCACGCTTGAACAGAACTACCGCATACAAGCGTTACTTTTTTTAATTCTCATACAAATTTTAAAAGTGCTAACCAGTCAGTGAGGTTCGAAAAGGCTTGTAGAGCCGCTTGCGCCGCCAGTGTACGCGGCAGCAGCCGCAAAATCATTTGCTGCCACGGTGGGCGGCTGGGCGAGACTAATAGGCCGGGGCCCGATTGGGGCTTCGCATGCAATTTCCGACTGAAAAGCAGCCGTTGCAGCAGCGGCTCATTAGCTAGCCATTCACACCTTGGTCTAGCCGCCGCTAGAACGATTTGCCTAGCTCGAATTTCTGCGAGAGGTTCATAGAAGTGTAAATACCAACAGAACGCACGCACGTGCACGCTGGAGGGATTCGCAATCGGAATGGCGAGGAAGAAGAACGCGCGACTGGCGGCAGAGAAGCCGCCGGTGGTGTTGATGCTCGCCGATGTCGCCAAGGTATAAGTCGGAGAGCTCCCGTTTGAATCTTGTTATTATGACGCTACAACACGCAATCGAGGCATTAGCCCCCCCCCCCCCCACCCGAACCAATGAGAGAGTGCAAAAGGTGGTTTTGAACACAGCTGTGAGCCAGCAGTTGTGCAGCTGTAAATTCAAGCGCGATCGGGTAGACAAGTACCTATCTGGCGACTCCATCCACACCCTCCCGCTCTGAATTTATTTGATACTCTCACTGTATAGTTGTCATCGTCCGAGCACAACACGCTCGCCCACTCTTTTCAGTCTATTTGATCAGCAGAACCTATCACACACACTGCACGCGAATGTGTCTTTCCTGAGGTCGACTAAAATCGCACGCACCCCCCCCCCACCCCGCTCAAAAATTGCTTAATTCTCTCGCTTGACGTGTTGTGGTTGGATTTGGGGCGACGCTAGGAGGCGGCCAATGGCCCATATAGCATAGCCATCTCCATCTCCATCTCGCCTTCCCGTCTACAGCCGCATAATCAGTCAAATACGGTCGGAAGAACGCCATCTGTAACCTAGCGCAGCGACGGCGCGAGAAAATCTATTGAAATTGAAGTGCTCGATCTAGTGGTTCCATCAAGAATCGAACCCGGGACCGTTTGCGCAGGAGGCCGATTCTCTACCACTACGCCACACGCTGCCAGCCTGACGTGACTCCAGGCTGGTTGCAGCACCTGGCCCTGAGCAAGCTGGAGCAGGCGAGTCGCAAGACGAGCACCGTGGAGGAGCGGCGCGAGCGCGAGCGCACCATGCGCAAGTTCGGCCTCAGGACGGAGCCGCCGCAGCCGCTCAAGCGCCAGGAGACCAAGCCCAAGCTGCAGATCAGCCGGGCCATGCAACAGCTGGAGCAGGAGGAGCTGGCCGAGACCCAGCCCTGGCGCTGCAGCTGCTGGTGAGAGCTTTCGGAATTGTTGAACACTCCGAAAATAAGAACGGGTCCCACCCAATTCCCAAAATATGAGGAGGTTTGCACGGACTCACTCTGGCCTGAGGTTTTGACTCGGAGAAGAAGGTCTTGAAAGTTGGACAGGGAATTTTAATTTGTGAAGTTTGAAACGCCGACCGATTTTGGTCTAGCTTATTTCTATCCAGAAGCCCTGTCTCTGCAATTTTGAAGCCTGTAATGCAACTGCATCTGAACGGTCATAAACCCCTGCTAATAAATAACTGCCAATTAATGAATGGATACCTCTGGCAATTGCATTTTTTTAATTGTGCACGTCTGCAGGCCAGAGTTCGTGCTGGACCCGTCCTCGTCGACGCACTACTGCTGGACGGCGGTGCTGTGTCTGGCGGTCTGCTACAATCTCATCGTCGTCGTCCTGAGGGCCGTCTTCAAGGAGCTGCAGACGTGGCACTACTTCTTCTTCTGGGTGGCCCTCGACTGGCTCGCAGACGCCCTCTACATCGCCGACATGTTCGTCAAGGCCAGAACCGGTGCGCGGCGAATCCCAGCAGTGCAGAGCTGGCACTGCGTACCGTAAACACTCCAATAGTGCCCCGTACTGTAGAAGAGAGCACTATTGGAGGAATTACGGTAAGGGTTAACGAATGGTTGGCAAGGCCGAGAGGAAGACGGTCACACGTTGCCTAATCGCAAAATAAGATGTGTACAAGTTGACTAACAGCAACACCTTTCGAGAACCGCTGGTGTCACTAGATACTTGTAATTCTTGTTGGCCACTGCGAGTGAGCAAATCATTTCACAGCCCAATTTTAATGAGAGTGCGAACAACGACTCCCACATTTCTTAGTTTCGGCCATTTGTTGAGGCAGAAGATACAGTAGTAAAGAAATTTAGTATATTTTCTATTTGTACAAAATTTTAGGTTTCCTGGACCAGGGTTTGCTGGTTGACGACGGCAAGCGGCTAGCGATCCACTACATGTCAACGTTCACTTTTGCAGTCGATTTCGTCAGCATCTTACCGCTGGATTTGGTTTATCTCGCGATATTTTCAGACACCTCGGCCATGCTGCGTAAGGACTTGTTGTTCGTGACCAAATGTATATGGAGTTTCTGACGAAACTGTGTTAACGATGATTATTGCGGACTATCACCTACATATTTTAATGTGAAATTAAGAAACGGCGTCAACTCTTTTGGGCGTAACTTTAATGGAAAGAACTTTCAGGCTTAAACCGGTTATTGCGAATTCCGCGGGCGTTCGAGTTTCAAGAAAAGACGGAGCGTCGTACCAATTGGCCAAACGCTATCCGGGTACGTACGAGATGTTTCTTTGGAATGCTTGGCATATCGGCGGGAAGGAAGAGTTGTACAGAAGTTCTTAGCTACTCTAGATCCGCTGCTTTTATCACACAATTTAGAATGGGTGGTTAGTGAATAGTGACGCGCTGCGCACAGTACACACGCCTGCCATACCCGTAAGTGGGTCTGGGGGTGTTGGAAAAATAGTGGGCCACCAACCCCCCCCCAGTTACAATTACGACGCCTAAAGGTCGTCGCAGACTCGCAGTGACGCGTGCTTGCAGGTTTTGGGAGTAGTAATCATGATCGCGGTTCTGATCCACTGGAACGCCTGCTTCTACTTCTACATCAGTCAGCGAATCGGCTTGCACTCGGACGAATGGGTTTACGGCCGTCTCAACAAACAAAGTCTAAAAGGGTCAGTTGTTTGTTTTTTTTTGTTGCAGAATTTAAAACCGACCAATGAGCGCGCGCATTGGCAGGTCGGCCAATGACACGCTGCTACGAAGGTACATCTACAGCTTTTACTGGAGTATGCTGACGCTGACGACAATCGGCGAGACACCACCGCCTGTCAGGAACTGGGAATTCGTCTTTGTCACCACGGATTTTCTAGTGGGAGTGCTCGTCTTTGCGACTATCGTTGGCAATGTGGGCAGGTGAGGAGAGGATGGTGGTGGCGGTATTGTCCATTCATTAAATTACCATGCAATTTTTGGTGTTGGAATCCGTCCAATCAAATAAAAAAAATCCATCAAATTAATTGTCAAAGATAGAATGCTTCACTGACCGGTTAGTGTGAGCTTTCGGCTTACAGTGCTGCTTTTGGTAACTTTCAGCATGATATCCAACATGGGCGCGGCTCGAGAGAGCTTCCACCGACGACTGGACGCCGTGAAACGCTACCTGTTCATGCGTCGCGTGGACCGCTCCCTAGAGACGCGCGTCGTCCATTGGTTCGACTACCTATGGACCAATCAGCACTCTCTGTCAGAGGAAGAGGAAGCGCTGGCAGCTCTGCCCACAAAGCTTCAGGTTCTGGGGCAGTGAATAAAAAAATGTTGATTGTCAGAACAATCGAAATTTAGACCGAGATTGCGATTCACGTTCACTTCGAGACGCTGAAGAAAGTGCGCATCTTCCAAGACTGCGAGGCGGGCCTGCTGGCCGAGCTCGTGCTCAAGCTCAAGTTGCAGGTGAGAAGACTTTTATCAAAAACCAAAACAGTAAAAGTCGCTCCGAAAATTGCAGGTCTTCAGCCCCGGAGACTACATCTGCCGGAAGGGCGACATCGGCCGAGAGATGTACATCGTGCGCAGAGGACGACTGGCCGTCGTCTCAGACGACGGCGAGAGGACGTTCGCTACCCTCCAAGAGGGCGCCGTCTTCGGGGAGCTGTCGATCTTGAACATCGCCGGCAGTCGGAATGGCAACCGACGAACGGCGAACGTCCGCAGCGAGGGCTACTCGGACCTCTTCCAGCTCGACAAGCACACGCTCTGGGACGCGCTCAAGGAGTACCCAGAAGCCCGGAAGATGATGATCGCCAAGGTGAGGACTGAGAAAGTTGGACTGTGAGAAATGTAACTCAGGTTTTTTTCATGCCATCATCAAAATTGGAGTCTGGCTGGACTGGGGGAAGTAGTAGTCCCTTTTAGGGCCGCGAAATCCTCAAGAAGGACGGCCTGTTAGCCGAGGACGCTCCCGAGTCGGTAGAGACCATGGACGACAAAGCTGCGCGGGTGTCGAAAGAGATCGACGTGTGCGAGACGCGCTTCGCTCGCCTGCTCGCACAATTCGTGCAGAACCACGTCAAGACCAAGAAACGCATCGCCGCGCTCGAGCGAAAGCTGGAACGCTTCCAAACGCTGCGTCGTCTTTATGGAGGAGAAGCAGATGACGCTGCCGAATTCGAAAACGAGCGCGAAACGAGTGAGCGGGCAGAAGAGGACACGAGGAAGACGTGACGCGGAATGCACCAAAATGCTTGTTTTGATTCGTGTGTATTTATCGCAGCGTGATGGCGGTGTCTTGAACGGTCAGAGGCAATGCAAGAAGAGCGCACGTATATGATATGTTCTTTACATATGGTATTAATGCTCAGCGCAAACGCACGCACGCACGCACGTCGGCTGATGGACGGGGACCAGCAGCTCTTTGTAGTTTGCGACGTGTGTAAAAAAGGCAACATTAACAGTTGATTGATGTACGATGTGTGCATTGATGTTGTCTTGCAGGCTTGCAGTTGAACAGCGACCAATGGATGGCAGACAACTGTGCAACAATGGGCGTCGGTAGAATTATTTGAATCGTTTAAATTTCTTACTCGATATAAAAGCTCTTCAGCATGCAATCCATGACCACCCGCCAAACTGCCCAAGAATGGGCGCCCGTAGAATTATTTGAATCGTTTAAATTTTAAAAAAAATGAAAGAGCTCTTCGGCATGCAAACCATTACCGCCCGCCGGTACGCCAACCCCCCCCCCCCCCCCCCCTCCACTGACGGTTTGGAAGCGCGTTCTTACGTTGTATGTCGTTGCTGTGTACAGTGTGCGGCGCACCCCACCTGTGCATTAACAAGGATGAGGCATTATATCGGAACTTGGTTGTTGATAACGTCTCTCTGCACTATGTCGATTCGAGGCGTCCCGACGCGTCCGACGCACGCGGCCAATGAGACACGCTTCTGGAAGGAACGAAAACGACAGATCAACCGCAACGAGAACAAGCGCTGGCATGTTGGTTTATTTTGTTGGGAAAACGTATGAAAAAACGCAAAAAAAATAATAAAGAAAACCGAAGAAAATCCGTTTTTTTTGTCAATTTTCATGAAAAGAGACTTTAGGCCAAGTGCACATAGTCGAACTGCTTGTACACTCCATATGGCAAACTGTAGTGCCTACCACTCTACAAGAAGACGTACCCGACAAGAGCGGGTAGCGTTGATTTACAGGCGGTCTACAACCCTACCGCGACAATCGAGAGCATTTATCGATTGCCGAACTTTCCCAAGGGGACGCCGCAGCGCTGGAAGGACCTCGTGATGGACGGCATCACCGAAGTCAACAAGTACCGGGCTGACCTCGTTGGTGCGAGCGTGCGTGCGTGCGTGCGTGCGTGCGTGCGTGCGTGCGTGCGTGCGCACTTGCGTGGCGTCTGTTCTCCAGATGAAGTAGAAGGACCACCCAGAAGGTCTTTTCAGAATCTCGCGCTGCGAATTCCGCGACTGGCGATAGCCGGTGCAGTCAACTCCGATCGCTCGTGTCACACGCAACGATTAAAGAGGGTGACGTGGAGACTAAAGTGACGGAGTTGAAGAACTTTCACCTAGGGCGTCACTGGGCTGACAAATGTCCCAAAATCAGAAGTGTCACTGATCAGGGTGCTTGCGGCAACTGTTGGGTGGGTAAGCAACTGGAGGGAAGTTTACAGTTTGGATGAGTGCTTTGGGAACTGATCTGTGTGTCAAAACTGTGCATGAGTGATGAAGTCATCAAATCCCTGTGTGTGTCTCAGCTCTTTGCAGTGTGCAGGGTGCACCCACACTCACACACGGTGCACAGTGCACACTGGATGAGTTCAGGCTCATGCGACAACAAAGATGGTCTCAGATCACTTTTGTATTCGCACAAGGGGCATGCTGCAATTAAGTCTTTCCACTTACCACCTGTCTACCTGCTGTGCTGGCTGTTCTGCTGGGTGAGTGACAGTGAGATGAGTAAATGAGATAAATAAATAATAAATAAAATAAATAAATAAATAAATAAATAAATAAATAAATAAATAAATAAATAAATAAATAAATAAATAAATAAATAAATAAATAAATAAATAAATAAATAAATAAATAAATAAATAAATAAATAAATAAATAAATAAATAAATAAATAAATAAATAAATAAATAAATAAATAAATAAATAAATAAATAAATAAATAAATAAATAAATAAATAAATAAATAAATAAATAAATAAATAAATAAATAAATAAATAAATAAATAAATAAATAAATAAATAAATAAATAAATAAATAAATAAATAAATAAATAAATAAATGATTAAATATATCTGGATGACATGGAAAAATGTGCCTTGAAAGGAGAGAGGCTCTAGTGTCCAATGTTTTTGAGATAATGATGTGGTCAGCTGCAGGGCACCTGTTGGGAGTCACATCCCATTTTACTATTAAACTTAGGTTCTACCATTTTTTGAGATATTCAACTTGAACCAGTGTCACATTAAAGAGATAGCAACGCGAGAAAATTTTTTTGGAGGGGCATTATGCCTCCCCAGTGGGAAAGCCAGGAAAGCGGCGGACGGCTGCTACAAGCAGCACGGTGGGTGCCGGTGCGCCCAAAATAGTACGCTCTGTCACACAAACGTGTTTCTTAAAGATGTCGGCATTATCGTTTGAACAATGCGCTGCCGAACGTTGGCACCAATTATTCGACTAGCTGCGAATATATTTTGCTAGCGCACGCACACTAATGAGCGGTTGAGCATAAGGAAAATCGATTTCAGGTTAAAGCTGTTTGGATGGCGTACGGTGAGGCTTTCATGATATCCTACAAAGGTTACGCTTGACTGCTTTTTCAAATTTTGCAGGTTTAAGTTGAAATATCTCAAAAAACTTTGAATTAAGTTCGAAAAGTAAGAAAGGGACGTGA